>JACEVL010001517.1:7500-27222 GCA_020284085.1 Aporrectodea caliginosa
GTATGCTATTTTGTCTCAGAGAATTGAAGTTCAATGACATACAACATACATACATACATACATACATACATACATACATACATACATACATACATACATACATACATACATACATACATACATACATACATACATACATATGTACATGCATACATACAAAGGAGGCATTCAAGTTGGAGGAAGAAGGATAACAGCGTGCGATCGTCGATCGTATTACATATGCAATTTTATTTTATTCTGGATTTACCACTTTTCACTGTATTTTGTAATTATCTGTTTTAACTATATATATCGTCAACTCACTGAAATCTACTATTATTAGATAATAAAACATTTTATTGCATGAGTTGCAACTGTCGCTGATTCACTGTGATGTGTATAATACAGTATAGTATTGTATTGTATCTAAAGATTTATATAGCGCCTCTCTCAGAATAACTATTCAGAAGCGCTCTCAGCACGAAAACCCCTGGGGAAAAGAAACGTCTTTCAAGAACCGCCGAGAGACCAAAGAGGAAAAACTAGTCATTAGTTTTAGTAATTGCATAATATGTTATAATTACCATTATTAATATCATTATGCTTTTAACGTTGTCTTGCGAGCTTTAACGGCTGCAAAATCACTGATGACATCGAACCAAACGATGTATTTTATTTACTGGATTATCTGGATTATGGATGATAATATTATATGCTCGTATTTAGTAAACATTGCAAAAAAACTGCTCCCTTTTCTGCAGTTCTGTTTATTGTTTAACATAAACCTCTCAGAGTGATGCCGCCCCAACGTAGGCTTAAGCAGGGGTGTCAAACCTCTTTTAATGGTGGGCCAATGGCAATATATTGCAGCAAGTGGCAGGCCAACATACCGAAAGTGCCTGAGCAAAATAGGGGTAGGAGTCTGTATTCATCTAATGGGCCCATGTGTCTTCAATTCGAACATTCTACCATTTGCCCCTTATCGGAAGGCTTCGTCGAATCTGGGGTCATGAACCCATTGGGGTGAAATTACAGAATGGTGTAGAGAGATGAAGTATCTAATTTTTAGCTAATTGATTGACGAACTGATTGATTGAATGGCTGAACTTTGATTGACTGGATTAGTCCACTGGCTAAGCATCATGGGACTAAAGGGCTAGGCCTACTGCCAACAGGTTAGCAATGTATTCCTCTACACTGTCTACAGTGTAGGCCTATATGAGTTTAGAAGGACCATCACTTTACACACCCGTTTTAAGCCTTCAGTTTATCCTATAAGTAAACGTACGACGAGACATGCGTTACTTTTTTTACTTTATATTTGAATATTAGTGAAATAATAATATGTAAAGCTCCGTTTCGACACCTTGAATAGTGTTGTTCGGATGCTCTAAGGTTCTTGTAATTATTGAATTGTGTGTTTTCTGTATATTATTGTCGTCAACGGCCTTTGATGTCATAAGACGACGTAAAACTGTGGAGTAATAATAAAAATGCGTTACTTTTTGCGTTTTGTAGAACCGTCATTTTACACACCTGTTTTAAGCCTTCGAGTTATCCAATAAGTAGTTGCACGACCCGGGTTTCTTAGTGTCGTCGTTTCTTTTTGCTCTTGTTGTTGCATCATTACAACTACTACTAATAACATCAAATATTTTACTGACATCGGCAAGTTAGTTGTGATACCACTATACATGATTGGGTATTTTTTTAAATTAATGCGACATAACAATTGTCCAGATGTCCACCTTTGATTTTCATTCGTATAATTAATCGAATCAAGAGTTCCATAAAATTCGTCGTCGTATACAGTTTTCTTAACGTATCAACGACGTAAAGATACCAGGCGCAATCGCGCTTCCCAACATTGCATTACATTTACGGTGTCCCTATATAGGCGTTTTCAGCCCAGTCCCATGCAGCTGACCTCCGTCAATGAGCGTGAAATAGGGTCTACCATACCCACCAATCCCATCTTTATATTTAAAATCCGCGTGGCATGAATCAATACTAACGTCATCTTGACTCGGCGCCAGCAGAGCACAAACAAGTCAACAACCAGATAAATCGTAGGCGTTACGTCACTGAAGTTTCCGTTACAAACGTACAGTAGAGGCTTGTTTAGTCCACAGCGGAAAAGCTACATTGAACTTTATCATTATCATAGATTTCGTCGTCAGTTTCATCAAAGTCGTTTTCACCGAAATCGGAAGTTCGCAATAAATTATACAGAATTACTCATCTTTTCGTTCTTATTGGGCGAATATTAGCCTTTAAAAAGGTGTGCAATTATTTTTTACAGTTCTCACCATTCCTGTACGGTACCATAAAAATAAGACTTCTGCATCGAAATAAGGACTCGCAATCGGTGTCGTTATTGTGTACTCCAGATTTTGGAATCGCTACTTTACTGATAAACGTGGAGCACAAGCGTATTCGCGAGCTCTTCGTCTTGCCAGTGGAAGATCCTATAAAATAGATCTTCATTTATAAGACTTCCATGTGAGACTTGGTTAAATTAAAGTCCGAAAGCCCTACAGTCCTCTTTCAATTAGATAGCGCTTGTGAGAGGTGCCTAAACACATACCTACACAGATACATGATAGAAAGCACTCAACGGCTTTTCGATGTTTCTTAAGCTACATAAACTAGCGCCAAATAAATGTCGAGTCAAAGATAATGACGCTAAGGAATAACATCAAAATGGTATTCATGGCATCAATGGAATTATGGCATCACGTCCGTCTTTATCGAGTTAGGGAAATGCCTGCTTTCTTCTCTTATTCCTTCTTTGTTCCTCTCCTTTGTTCTTCCTTTGTTCCTCCTCCTCATTCTCCTCATCCTTCTTCTCCTCCTTCTCCTCCTCCTTCTTCTCTTCCTTCTTCTCCTTCACGTCTTCTTTCTTCTTCCTCTTCCACCTCCTTGATTATTACTCTCAGTATATTCTCTTCCTCCTTTTCTTCTTCCTCTTCCCATAACCAGTCCTTTCTTCTCTCTTCCTTAAACGCTCATTGTCTTCCTCGTTGTCTTCTTCCTCATCCCTTATTTGTCCCTCCCTTTCCTGTTCCATTTCCTAATTTACGTCCTTTTCTTTCTTCTTTGCTTTATTTCTTCATCTCTTTTCTGTTCCAAGTATTTATTTTCTTCTTACATTTCGGAAGAAGTTGAACACACAGAACTTCTTTCTTTTGGACTAGTTAACGACTAACTGTATGGTAACAAAGACCCTTAGCGTCGCCCTCCTCCTTCTTCCAGGCTTGGGACTGGCACCGAGACTGGCACAAAGCACACGAGGTGCAATGCACGAACGTTTCAGTGGCGGAGGTAATGTTGCCCTTGCGTGCTTGGTCACCGATCCTCGTCTCCGCTTGGCCAGAAGTCAGACCGGGCTGAACTCGTCTTCTCTGGCTGGCCAGATGTCAGCACCGGCTGAAGCCCCCTCGCCACGTCAAGGCGCACGCATCGGACATCCACGCCGTCGAGTGAAACTTCTGAGGCAGTTGCTCGAACGGCGCTCCGAGGGGGAACACACAGAACCGATCAGTTGCTTTCTCTTATTGGCGAATAGCACACTTAAAAGAGGTGGCTAATTATTTTGAACTGTTCTCACCGTTTCTATGGCATAATGCAGAACTTGGCTGATAAGGGGAATTTAGAGGAGGTTTGAAACACATAACCGATCTGCTGCTCTTTCATATGGGGCGAATATCAGCCTTTAAAAGCTGTGTAATTATGAACGGTTCTCACCATTAAGTAATGCTTACAATTTTCTAACATGGGGTTCTTATTAATATGGCATAACATATTTATTCAATAACCAGCATTGCAACACAGTACTGCAATATTATGCAACATAGTATCTACTCTGATACAGTTGAATATGTTGCAATGTTGGTTGCAATGCTGGTTAACAAATTACTATTATTCAACTTTGGTTCTTCAATATTATATATTACAAATGATGTGGTTTGGATACTGTATCAGAGTAGATACTATGTTGCATAATATTGCAGTACTGTGTTGCAATGCTGGTTATTGAATAAAATTTATATATTATGCCATATTAATAAGAACCCCATGTTAGAAAATTGTAAGCATTACTTATTGCTTATTGAATATCCATGTTTCAATATTAATATCATTCGACTTTTTACTTCAATATTGTATGTGGTATGGTTTGATTAATGTATTACAGTAGCTATTATGTTGCATAAGAACTCAGCATAGTCTTTTTTGTGTGTGCAATAACAGATCTATAGTTTTAATTGAATCTATTGAAACCACACTTTAATCAATTATAATACATGTATGCTTTGTTGGTTAACAAAATTTTTATTATGGTGTGTTAGAAACATGATCAGTTTGAAAGAGTACTTTAAACAATTATAATACACGTATACTTTATTGGTTAATAAACATTTTTATAATAGTATTTTTTTTAGATACATGGACAGTTTAAATGAATACCTTAATCAATTGTAATACATGTATGCTTTGTTAGTTAATTAATTAAATTTGTCAGGACATAATAATCACAGACAGTATGAGATGAACTACTTTATGTTGCAAAATATTGAATATTAGTGAAACTGTAAAGCTCCGTTTGACACCTTTAATGGTTTCGTTCGGATGCTATAAGTTTCTGGTTCTGATTGTATTGTAGGCCTATATTTTCTGTATTGTCGTCAACGGCCTTTGATGTCATAAGACGACGTTAAACTGTTGTTTAAAAAAATATCGTAATACAACTTCTGCATCCGTTTTAGACGCAATTTTCACGTATATGCTGTGACAATTATACAGGGTGAGCCATTACAAATAACGAATATAATATAATAAGAACATAGCGTTCAATCTGAATTATTTGTGTAATTAATATCTTTTTTCTTTTCAAAATGCAGGTAATTTGTTGCTAAATGTTATATTCTATGTGTCCGCCTCAGTTCTCAACAATTTATCCTAAACGTCTGCGCCTCGCGATCGTTATAGAAATGCTTCTGTCCACAAATCGCTGTGGCATTTATCGCCACTACTCAACAATGGCCAACTTCAGTTGTTCTATTGTTGCGGGTTCGAATCCACCTCAAGCCGCCGCGTAGGGACCCTGGCCCACCCTGTATACCTACTATTACATGCATTGTTGTTGTTGCTTTTGCTGTTATTGTCATTAGCAGTAACATTATTATCATTATTATATTGTTATATTATTGCTATAATTACAAACATATTTTTATTATTATTATTATTATTATTATTATTATTATTATTAGTAGTAGTAGTAGTAGTAGTAGTAGTAGTAGTAGTAGTAGTAGTAGTAGTAGTAGTAGTAGTAGTAGTAGTAGTAGTAGTAGTAGTAGTAGTAGTAGTAGTAGTAGTAGTAGTAGTAGTAGTAGTAGTAGTAGTAGTAGTAGTAGTAGTAGTAGGTAGTAGTAGTAGTAGTAGTAGTAGTAGGTACTAGTATTAGTATTAGTACCACTAGTACTGTCACTAATACAATTACTATTTTTCCTCTTTTTATTACTAATAATATTATGATTAACATTGATATTGCTGTAATTATTCTGCAGGTCATGCTCTGTCGAGCGTTCAGCAGAGCGCATCGTCGAGTCAAGAGATGATTCTCCGTTCCGAAAAGTATCTCCACCACCATGCTACGGAGATGGGATCGTCCTTGGATATTCCACGAGTTCCCGACCTGGAAAAGCCGATCCGTGAAGCTTCCACACGGCCAAGCACTCGACTCTTCCGTCGCCGGAGGAGAAGAGGGAGCAGAAGTCATGGCGTCAACGTTGACGCTACAAGACGTCATGTCAGACGACACCGATTGCGGACAGGCGTCGCTGACAGAGTCAGTCATGCGGCTCTCGACTCGGGACTTAGTCAGGACGCTGATGCTGGTATGGAGAGGTTGATCCCAGGCCCTCCTACTTCCGCAAGGGGGTCTGAGGTCCCTTCAGGGAAGCCGCTGCTTTATTGTAATCTGTGCCGCGTCAAGTTGAACGCAGCCCTTCAAGCGAAACAACATTTCGAAGGGAAGACACATGCAAAGAAAGTGAAACTGGCGCAAATGTGCTCGACAAGTAGCAGCAGCAGTTTGAAGACGGTCACAATTCCTGACAAGGTCCGTATACAGATTTGTAATTATACTAAGAGGATTTTTATATAGCGCCGTCTCTCAGCTCAGTCCAAAGAAAAGGACTTTGCACATGGGTTTAAAAAAATGACAGTCATATGATACTTTAAAGAGATAGATTATGCGCCGTGATTTGAATGTCTCCAGAGATTTGGCGTATTCTGTACATGGTCGGGAAGATTGTTCCATGCAGTGTGTCCAGCGACAGAGAAGGAATGGTCTCCAAACCTCGTAGAAGACCTCCGGACCTCTAGCAGATTTTTTGATGAGGATCGTAGTCGACATCTGTGCTGGTTATCTGCTAATCGAATGCAGAAGTCGGAGATGTGGTCTGGCATAAGAATATACAGTAGGCCTACTTGGCAAGTTATCTGTAGGTAATCCGCTGAGGAACAAGTGACCAGCGTAGGTTGTCACGCAGCAAGCCAGTGATATAATAGGATGCGTCTCGCAAGTGTTTAAATGTAGTGAACATTTGCCTTTTGCAAATTGCTCATAAAAGTTACTAATAATTACAATTACAACTATATGCATCGATCCATCCATCCACCAACCCACCCACCCACCCACCCATCCATCCATCCATCCATCCATCCATCCATCCATCCATCCATCCATCCATCCATCCATCCATCCATCCATCCATCCATCCATCCATCCATCCATCCATCCATCCATCCATCCATCCATCCATCCATCCATCTTTTCTCTTTCCGTCGCCTGTCTTTTTTCTTCATCCCTATAGATATCTCCGTTCCTCTCAACCTGTAGTGATATGTAGTCTTAACTAAAACAGGAACTGTTCTTGGTGAAGGAGAACTTACGGTTGATGGACCTAGATTTGGAAACTCTCTCCATGTAGGCCTATCTGTCCGTTCGGTTCAGTCGGTTCGGCCATTTCGTCTTCAGCATAACATTTACCTTTCTCAAATTGCTTATCCACCACAAGCTGCCTCAGTCTGACTGATTTATCTTCTGGATATGGCTTGGTTTTGGTGTGCCATCGGTTGATGCCTTCTGCATTAGAAACTGGTGCAATAGAAGTTTCTAATTACAATTACAATGAAACATTATTATCAGCGATTTAAATCATCACTTTTTTAGCGATATCTTTTTGCTAGGAATCACCATACATTATTTGAGGGCGCTGCGTAAACAGCCATATTTATAATGCCACTGGAAAGTCATTAAAAGGTGTCAAGGAGAGTAATATATAAAAAAGGTATAATAATAAATATCAATACATTCAGTGATTGTGTAAGAAATTATGATAACTTAAAACGATAAGACTTTCTGTGATATGATAAATATTAAGGTCATTATCTTCTGGATATTGACCTGATTACGTCTTGGTTTTGGTGCGTCATAGGTTGATGCCTTGTGCATTAGACTCTGGCACAATAGAAGCTGCTAATTACAATTACAATTACAATTACAGCGGAACGGTAACAAAATTGGATATTTGGTTTGTTGAAATTTTATAAGTTACCATGGTAATTTTAATCGTAAGTTTAATCGTATTACATTTGTAAGTTAATCTGTAATTTTCTTAAGCACCATCGAGCACCAGTCTGTATACAAAGGTCTATATAGACGAGTTCCCGATTGGGAAAAGGCAAGTCTGATTTGGTGCACACCTTACAAAATTCAGAAGTGCACTGACTGTAAACTGGAACAGATAAGTTTTCAGTTTAGAGCGAAAGATAGTCTCTCCGCGGGGGTAGGGAGTTCCAAATGGTGTTGTCTTTGGACATTCCGCAGTTCCCGACCTGGAAAAGTCAATCCATGACGTTTCCACGTGACCGATCGCTCATATTTTCAAGCGCAGGAGGAAAACAGGAAGAGGATGTCATGACGTCAGTATTAAAAACAATCCCTTCCCACAAATCCTATCCTGATTCCTCCTTTGATAGTTTTCATTCCGGAGGGAGAGTGAGACAGAAAGACTCACGGACAGACGGTTGTACGGATAGAAAGAGAAAGGTAGAGAGACAGATAGATACAGAGAGACAGAGAAACAGACATAGATATAGAAACACAGGCAGAGACAAAGAGACATAGAGAACAAAGACAAGCAAATGACTTAAATAGAACGTCATCACCACAATGCATCATCACCCAACTCCAGGCAATCTCAGTTACCGACACATAATAATACGGGATCATTTGTTTCTACCAAACGGCAAGTTGGTGCATTTCATCAAATAATCACTTCTTTAACGATATCTTTTGGCTACTAAATCCTGGCTTGAAACTTTGGGATTGCGTCTGCTGCGTGAACAGCGTCATTTATAATGCCGCTGGAAAATCATTTAAAGGTGTTAAAAAGAGCAACATATTTTTTTATAAAATAATCATAATATCAAGACATTCAGTGATTGTGTAAGAATTTAAGAAATATGATAACTTAAAACAATAATTATTATAAAATAATCATTAATCATATCAAGACATTCAGTGATTGTGTAAGAAATATGATAACTTAAAACAATAAGAGCATCTTTGATATGATAAATATTAAGATCATTGGGGGGCCGTGGCGCATTGGATAACATCTGGCACAGAGACCGATAGGTACCGAGTTCGAGCCCCCGTTGGGCGGATATGCTTTGTAGGCTGCTATTAGCGCCGTTGTATTGCAAGCTGTCTGTTCTGTTAGTAGTTAAGATTTCAATTGCATAACATGTAAATGTACAGCGCAGTGCGTTTGTCAGGCGCTTATTAAAGAAAAGATATTATTATTATTATTATTATTATTATTATTATTATTATTATTATTATTATTATTATTATTATTATTATTATTATTATTATTATCTTCTGTATATTGACCTATTACGGCTTGGTTTTGGTCGCCATCGGGTGATGCCCTGTGCATTAGACACCAGAGCCATGAAAGTTAACAATTTCAATTACAATGAAACAGTTACAAAATTGGAAATTTGGTGTCAGGATTTGTTGAAATTTTATAAGTTACCATCGTAATTTTAATTGTAAGTTTAGTCGTATTACAATCGTAATCTAGAATTTTCTTCAGCACCATCGAGAACCATTCTGTATAATTTTATTCAGGCCTAGACGAGTTCCAGACTGAGAAAAGGCCAAGTCTAATTTGATAATGCACTGTAACGATTCCCTTTGAATTAATACAAACATTCCCATCTATTACGTGTATAGGCCTATGTAGATATTATATAAGAGTATACAGATACCAATTAACTGTAGCGTTTGATGTGTAATAATTAATTGACCAGAGCAGTACGATTAGCGCAGTGTTAGTGGTTTAATATAATATTAATTGGGCAGAACCAATTGAAGGACATAACGACGCAATCTCGTTGGAACCATGCCATTGGTTGAATTTAAAAGTAGTCACGGTTGCCTAACAGACCTTAACCGCGCATGCGCACTGAAGGACAGGTGAGGTGGCAAAGGACCGTTACGGAGTTCTTCATCCGTCGTTAGAGAGGATGGACGTTGTGAGACGCTTCTAGTTGCGATCTTAAAGCAATAGAGCGTTGTAAAGTTTTAATAGTCGTAAGTCGATACGGTTACGACTTGAACTATACTCGAAGAGTGTAGGAACAGTGCGGTAGTAACAGATTCTGCCAAAGGAATCTCTAGATCGAGCGAAGTCAAACGTCGTCTCGCTACACACAGGAGTTTAAATCTACGAGCGTTGCTTAAGTTCGTCGTCGGAACTTATTCGAACTGAACGGTGGAATAATCGTATATAGTGGAGTTAACATTGAAGCTTCAAAGTACTGTCTTCATTCTTCATAACTCTTATGCTTTCCTGAGAAGATGTGGATCTACATGAAATTAACTACAGACAGAAAGGATTCGCTAACCGTGTCAACGATCGCCATGATCGTCATCCAACAGTGGTGAAAGCTCTACGCGTATCCGAGGTGAAGACATTTGGAGTGCACAGAAGTTGCTTCAAATATCCACGTGGGAGGTATTTTAGATTCCCCATAATACTTAAGTCCCTAAGTAGGCTGCGCTGGTCTAAGTAAGGTTAAGTTAGAATATTAAACGATCTCATTAAATTACCCCTAGACTTGATTAAACGAGACCATTTTGTAATAATTGACATATTCATTTAATTATCATTAATATTCAAAACGAGCTGAGTTGACTTGATTTTATTGGTTGAACTGCATAACATGACACACATTAAACCAATCACGATTGATAGAGACATTAAAGGTAACACGTGTTCACGATCAGGACATACCCTATTATAGTCTAATAACTATAATATAGGGGACCTATACAAAATTCGGAAGTGCACACTGACTGTAGATTGGAACAGATAAGTTTTCAGTTTAGAGCGAAAGATATGCAGAAGAATTGGGAAGATAGTGGGGTAGGGAGTTCCAAATGGTGTTGTCTTTGGACATTCCGCAGTTCCCGACCTGGAAAAGACAATCCGTGACGCTTCCACCCGACCGATCGCTCATATTTTCCAGCGCAGAAGGAAACAGGAAGAGGAAGTCATGACGTCAATATAGAAGACAATCCTTTCCCTCAAATCCTATCCTGATAGTTTTCACACCGGAGGGAGAGTGAGACAGACCGACAGACGGTTACATGAATAGAAAGAAAGAGGTAGAGAGACATATACATGCAGACACAGAGAGACAGAGAGCGAGACATAAGTACTTAGATAGAAACAGAGACAGAGCCAACGAGACATAGAGAACAAAGACAATATAATGACTTAAATAGAACGTCATCACCACAATGCATCATCACCCAACTCCAGGCAATCTCAGTTACAGACACATAATAATACGGGATCAATTGTTTCTACCAAATGGCAATTGGTGCATTTCATCAAAAACAACCTGATGATATCGAGAACATGCAAGACGATAACATAAGCCGACCGATATAATACGAAACCCTATATTGAGCGAGCAATCATTTACAAGTCTTTGCTTTCCAAACATTTCCATTCCTATAATAAACCCGTATTATTAAAAGCTATTAGGCGGAGGCCACGATAGGTCCCTAATTATTTGCCTGAATTTATTCGGAATAGCGTCTGAAATCCTATCCCCATCCAAACGATTGCGCCTCCGACAGTGCATAAAAGACTCACCGCCGCTTCAGAATGCCTATCGATGAGCAGCCGGGCAGGCCCCCTCCCGAGTGGCAGGGAGCTGGCCGCCGTCGCCGCCGCCGCGGCATCGCATAGCCAGCCCTGCGCCTAATAGACCGCGCGGGAGCCGGCGTGTTGATGTTATCGTAGGGATACTAACGATTAAATTTCGCCGGTTCCCCGCGGGGCGATATTGCCGACGAAGGAAGAAAAATATTTGCATTTATTCGGAGATAAACGCACGAAGGGAGCAGCGCAAATGAGCGGCGTTTGTTGTGACGCTCGGAATTTGTTTTGCCAGGAGACAGCGAGACCGCACGAACGATAAACGGCGTTTGCATTATGACGCCATCGGATTTTGATTACAAAGTCCAATTCGCACCGATACTCCATCCGGTCCGATTCGGCCAGATGGCATCCGGCCAACTTAGCGACATGATATCCCATAATTCCGTGCAGTTATATAGCGCAATTGGTCCTAACAGCGGTCCATAGCTCTCTGTGGGAGGCGACTGCTGGCAGTTGTTGTATGAGTGAGAAGTTGTATACAACCGACATTGAGCAGAACTTAGCTCTGTTTAGTTTCGCGTAGCGATTCAGTTTCAGTTTTGTGACTGTTGCGCTCCGTCCGTATAAACCGTTCTTAGTAAACAGTTGTGAATCTCCGTTTACTGAATTATTTCTCTCGTATCATCCGCCGCGTGAAGTTTTCTTTCCCAGTGAACTATGATAACCTTCAGCATGGTGGGAGGCGGCTTCCATAGGTTTCTTTTCAAATGCTACATGACTTTCGCTCATGTATGCATTGTAATGAATATTGGTGGGGGGCACTGTAGACGATTTGTCAGAACGCTCGCCGTGCCATGACGACGAGAGTGTGGGTTCGAGCTTTCTCTCCTGAGACGGTTACTGTGCAGGAACCTTGAATAAGCCCATTGCTCACAGTTGCTCAGCATTCATCGATTGATGCTTAGTCATTTGATGATTATGATGTTGATGACGACGACGACGACGACGACGACGAAGATGATGATGATGATGATGATGATGATGATGATGATGATGATGATGATGATGATGATGATGATGATGATGATGCTGGTGATATTAATAAATATTATAATAACTATAATATTAATATTAACAATAATTACATCTACCTGGCTTCCATGAAGAAATGCATGATAGATAAAAAAATCGTAGCGCTGCATAAGTTATGCTTTACCTTGCAGACTGGTACGGCGGAAGACGCAGTGATGTCATCATCCTCATCCAGTTCCGGTAGCAGTGAGTTCCGCGCATCGCCTGCCCCTCCCCCTCCCTCGACCATCTCCAGTCCGGATATCTACTGCTCTGTCTGCGGGATATCGTTTAACTCCGATAAGCAATCTAAACAACACTACCGAGGCAAGCTGCATGCCAAGAAGCAGCGTCTTGCCAATCATCTCAGCAGGTGCGCTGCCAGAAAGCGGTTGCGAGCGATAAAACAGGACGAAGGGCGTCAAAGAACGGGGAGAATAGATGCCAAGGAGAACTATACACCGGATACTGAACACTGTGAACTGTCGGAAACCAGAACTGCAACATGTTAAATCCACGCAACATGTTAAATCAATTACATATGTAAAATCCGTTATATCCATGATATATGTCAAATACATACAACATGTTAAATCCATGGAACATGTCATATCCACGCAACATGTTAAATAAAAGAACATGTTAAATTCATGCAACATGCTAACTCCATGCAACACGCCATATCAATGCCGCGTGCTAAATCCATGATACACGTCAAAATTAATGACTTACAATTCCCTAAAGTTATCAATTTTTAGAAAAAGCAATACATTAATTCCTACATAATTGCTTAAAATCTGTCTTGTCGTGATTTGCCTTCAACCGTTCTGGCTCACCAGGAACTCTGAAACAGCTGGCCAACGCAGGAGGCAGGTGTTGGAAGGACACCTCAGACCGGAAGAGGCCAGAGTGGCCCAACGATCTCCTTACCCTACCATGCAGGAGAGGACTGGTCACCGCCTGGCAAGAGACCAAGAAACTCTAACAAAATGAACACAAGAATAAAGATTACAGATAACGACGTTACAGAGGATGGGACTTAAGAAGGGCAATAGAACTCGCAAGAGACCGACCGAAATGGAGAAGTTTTGTTAGAGCCTCATCGTCAGCGAATACTTGACGGAGGAGAAAGAAAGAAAGAAAGAAAGAAAGTTCTGGATACGAGGATCAGTCGCAGTATACAGACAATTGTTTTCCAACGACAACTGTTGCTTGTCTTTTTAAATAATCGGGGGTTGATAATGCAGTCCACGAGTTTAGGTTGTCAATATATGCAGTCATAATAATAGTAGGTCCTATGCATTTATATATTCAATGTTAACAACATCTTATACATGTAGCTACGAAGGCAGAATTTAGTTTGAACAGTACTCGCCGTTCCTATCAGAATTAGCTTAAGAGACGCACCTTGCATTCGCCCTACTTACTTACTCACTCACTCACTCACTCGCTAACTAACTTACTTACTTACTTACTTTCTTACTTTCTTACTTACCTAATATTATATGAATGATGAGAATATGTATTAATTAAGAGCATCATGTCAACCTCAACCAATCAATCAGTCTAAATTTATATAGCGCCCTTTCTGGGTCTCTACTTAAAAGCGCTTCCGACCCAGGCCCAGTAGGGAGAAGCAGTTTTAAGAAGCCGATAGAACGGCGAGGGAAGGGCCCGAAGGAACAGCGCACCTCCCGAGGTAGCCCATTTCACGATCACATGGCCAGTAACAGAGAAAGTGCGTACTGCATTGTAGCTGTGTACGGGCAAAAGAAACAGTCAGGTCTCCGTGGGCGGCAGGGCGAAGGAGAGTGCGACCGTCTGTAGGGCGAGACAGAGCTCCCGCAAGTCGACACCTCCCGACCAGATAAGAGATCCGGAAATAGATGCCTCGGAAAACTGGAAGCCAGTGCAGGACCTCCCGCATATAGTGCGAGATACGGTTGGTCTTGGCAAAACAACCACTGAGACATGCAGGCGCCCGGTGAACCCACTCCATCCGGTCAACCCGGACCCGTTGGAGATTGGCATAGATATCAATCCTCTCATCATTCATATAGGACGAATACATGTATGGTGGATCTCATTCATATACCTATACCTTTACCTATATATTAATATATATATATATATATATATATATATATATATATATGTATATATATATATATGTTACTGGGATCAATAAAGTGAATTGAATTGAATTGAATATATATATATATATATATATATATATATATAATTTATGTATGTGTGTATGTATGTATGTATGTATGTATGTATGTATGTATGTATGTATGTATGTATGTATGTATGTATGTATGTATGTATGTATGTATGTATGTATTTATGTATGTATTTATGTATGTATGTATGTATGTATGTATGTATGTATGTATGTATGTATGTATGTATGTATGTATGTATGTATGTATGTATGTATGTATGTATGTATGTATGTATGTTTTTTCCTGTTTTGGGTTCTTTTAGTTTCATTTCTGTTTTTTTGCTTAACTTTCACTTGGTCACTGCAAGTATGTTTTCAATTATATTCTTTCTTTAAAGGCCACCATTAATTTTCTAATGTAATCTGTAATTGGTGTCCCTACTTAGCGGGATTCTTTATCCCTTTAGGGCCTCCTTTTTTGTAGCCATGTTGAAATTTAAATGTAAACCTGATGATTTTTGTTTAGTTGGTTGCAAAATAAACATTTTGATTGATGTATGTGTGTATGTATGTATGTTTGTATGTATGTATGTATGTATGTATGTATGTATGTATTCCAATGTTCAACGAGATCTTTGAGCTACAAAATCCGTCGACGTCTCTATACCATTTTTAATGTATTTCAGTTCATTTCCATAAAACTTAAGTCTTCAGATTTCTTTCGCTGCTCTCGTCGTTAATTTCGTGTCTGGCAGGTTGTTGAGACGCTGACAAGTGGTTACATCGTAGATCTATTGTGAGACGTTTTCTCCAAACTGGGAACAATTTTGAGCCAGATCACAAGGTGCGATAACTTAAGTTATAACATGATAAAAAATATAATAAACAATAATATAATAAACAATATAAGCATAAAATAAGTAATACAAATATACATATATTATTAATACAATATAAGTATATAAGTATGATACGGATGGATCCAGATAAGAGTCTAGCGATATCTTATGGCACCAAAGGCCGTTGACGTCGGCAGAAATTATTTTGATCATTTCCCACCGTTTAGTTGGCATAAAACAGCACATGAAGTAGGAATGCAATACTAATAATAGAAAGTAGCTATACGGTTAGAAGCCTTTTAATAGTGTATAAACAAAGCCTTCCATTTCACGACATTTTAATAGCATGGCATGAAAGACCGCTAACGTACAGACGTGTACAGCTATCGTGTTTGAGTTACATGTATTATGTAACAGTAAGAATTTGTCATTGGAAGTAATAAATTGTATTGTATTGTATTTGAACACTTGTTATGGCGCCTCTACCAGATTGCCCATTCAGAGGCGCTCCCGACTACTGCGCGGACGCTGAATCGGAGTTTCACGCCGAAGCGCATGAGCAATTGCGAGTGAAGGACTTGCCCAGGGTCCCTATATATAGTCATCTGTGTAACAACGCTCTGGTGTCTTACTTACATGCTTACTTAGCGAAGCTACGAAGATGACTGGCGTTGAATCAATTGAATTCAACAGTTTAAAACGGTTTCAGTGGAAGTTCAGGCAATTAATTTTACGTTTCCAGTGTTTAACGACATCTTTTCGCTGCCAAGGCCGTTGACTTCGACTTTTCCGAGTCACTAGCATTATATAATTGGATTGGATCCACAGTTTAACGGCAGCTTATGACAACATATAGGCCGTGGCCGCCGACACAGATTAGTTTTTGGCGTATTACAGCTCTTGAAATTGCATTATATAATAAAAAATTATTCATACTTATATATGACGCCGGTTAAAAGCGTTTTGAAGGTGTGTATTTGACGATAAGGACCAATCTGCCATTATCCAAACTATGAGTACCGGTTTCAATTCAATAATAATAATAATAATAATAATAATAATAATAATAATAATAATAATAATAATAATAATAATAATAATAATAATAATAATAATAATTATTATTATTATTATTATTATTATTATAATAATAATAATAATAATAATAATAATAATAATAATAATAATAATAATAATAATAATAATAATAATAATAATAATAATAATAATAATAATAATAATAATAATAATAATAATAATAATAATAATAATAATAATTATAATAATAATAATAATTATAATAATAATAATAATAATAATTATAATAATAATAATGATAAAAAATGAGAGAGAAATAGAGAGAGCTAGACAGAGAGAACCTGAAAATGTGATATATAGTTAGATAGACAGATCGACAGACAGACAGACAGACAGACAGACAGACAGACAGACAGACAGATGGATACAGACAGACAGACATCATGCGGAGAGACAGAGATAGAGACCGACAGACAGAGAGATCGGAAACTCCATATTTCTTCAGCGCTACTCTAAAGCTCAATGCAAAGCACCATCTTATTTATTCACGAGAGAGAGAGAGACAGACAGACAGACAGACAGACAGAGACAAAGACAGACAGACAGAGAAAGACAGACAGACAGAGAGAGAGAGAGAGAGACAGAGACTGACAGAGAGAGACAGACAGACAAATAGACGCAGACAGACAGACAAGGACAGAGACGTGGACAGAGGCAGACAGACAAACAGACAGAAAGTTGTCGAAAGAGAGAGAGAGACTCATTGAAATTCCTCTGCCACTTTTCATAGCCAGCAATCACCAACTGACGACGTTCCTATCACTCAGTCGGCAAATCGAACAGATAACACTGCAGTTATTCGACGGTCATTACTCTTCCGATCAGCCTATCAGGCTCTTAATCGGCGCTGTGCAGATGGCAGACCGAACCGCAGACATTGATGCGCTGAGCCCAGCGTCTTATCCAACGTGGCAGGCGTGACCGGTCAATAATTATGGCCGATGATGACCAGTCCCGTGCGGTCAGTATCGTCAGGTTAATTGGTCAGTGTTTGGATTAGCGGAACTGATGAAGTCCACTCGTCAGCGCTAAGTCACTGAGAAGACGAGGCAGATAATTATTATTAGATGGGAGATTCGCTATGATGGGACCACAGAGACAGGCAGACAAAGACACGCAGACAGAGAAAGAGAAAGAGAGACACAGAGAGAGGGGATAGACAGAGAGGCAGACTGAGAGAGACAGAAAGATCAAGAAAAAGATAAAAGAAGACAATAAACACAGTAAAGAAATAAAAAAAGAATAAAAATGAATATAAGAGATATACCGTAGCGAAGAAAAAAGAGTTGGAGATAACGGAATCGAAGAGAAAGTAGAGGAAGATTTGATGTCGGGGGAAATTGAGAAAGACAAAAGAGACTAAAACAAAATAGAATAAGACAAAATAGAAGGCGGCTAAAGAGAAAAAGACAAAAGAGAACACAAGAGAGAAAACACATGAGAAGGAGATTATATGCGAAACGGATGTACAGCTGCAGTATCATTAGAAAAGTTGCAGATAAGGAGAGTACATGTACAAGACTAGAAGTTAATTAGTAAGTGAGGAAGGAAGAAATAGCGGGAGAGAACGATAGTAGCAGTAACGCAGAGCGAGACAGACAAAATGAGAAAAAGAGAGAGGCAGAGAGACACAGTTATACAGAGGCGGAGAGAGACAGACCGACCGACCGAGAGAATAGAATGGAAAGAAAGAGATAAGAAGACTAGAAAAGTTCGCGAAAAAGTGGAGAGAACAAGTAAGTGAGAGCAAGACAGAGAGAGACAGAGACAGAGAGAGAGACAGAGAGACAAACACAGAGAGACAGAGAGAGACAAAATGAGACAGAGTCAGAGAGAGAGAGAGAGAGAGAGAGAGAGAGAGAGAGAGAGAGAGAGAGAGAGAGAGAGAGAGAGAGAGAGAGAGAGAGCGCCAAAGAGAGAATTGAGGGGAGAAATATCGAAACTAAGGAAGAAAGCGATAGGATAACTATAGAGTTTATATAAAAAAAAACGGAGAGAGGGAGTGAGTAGCATGGAGAGTGAATGAGAGAGAGACGGAAAATGAAAGAGAGGAACAGAGGAACAGAGAGGAATTGAAGAAGAGCAGGTTTTAGGTAATAGAGAAGGTGCGAAACAGATAAGGTGGTAGTGTTACATGAAAGTGATAATGTTAGGTTAAAGATTCTTGTTGGCTTCTATCCGCATTGGCATGTTTCCACTAATAACAGACCCGCGCCTCTAAGGTGATATTCATCTCCGACTAACGGCATTTCGACATACTTTTACGATATTGCTGTTGCTATTATTATTACTGTTGCTATTATTATTACTATTGCTATATTATTAGGCCTACTATTGCTATATTATTACTATTATTATTATTTTTATCACCCGATTTTTTATTAGTATTTTTGGCCCATAGTTACCTCAGATCAAATGCCTAGAGAATTAAAAAAATATCCGGTGAATACAAAACACTATTCTGGGACGGCTAGAACTCGTCAAGATCCAGCGGTGCAAAAGTGCTTGGAAGGCAATGGCGTCGAAGCATTGGAATATGATGGCAATGAGTTGAAAAATAGCTGTTTTCTCTCGTGCCGCCGGTTATACGAGAGAGAGAGAGACAGCGGCCCTACTCTGCTGTTAATTGGACCAATAGGGTCTAGTATCAAACGCCAAAGGGACAATGGTAGGTTTGTGCGAGTGTGTTGTATTTTGCGCACTTCATATCTGCTGCCAATTCTACTGCGCTGGCTACTGAGATCGATGCAAAGTGTGCAAAAGTTTTGGATAACTTAGGGAGCGTCATAAAAGATGAGTGCATCATAATATTATTTTTCGTTTATTGAAACAATCCGGTTGACAAACCTCAACCGGTTACAGTGTACAATTATGCAATTGAAACAATTCACAGGAACACAAATGACAGAAGACATTAATCTTAACTACGAACAGAACAGACAGCCTGCAATACACGGCGCCAATAGCAGCCTACAAAGCATGTCCGCCCCTACGGCTTTCGAACTCGGCACCTCTCGCTCTCTCTATGCCAGTGTGTTATCTATGCAATGCGCCCCCCCATCATGTCTACCGATAGCGTCCAGACTTTTAATTTCTAATGACAATCCATGGCATGGATCCTGAATGATTTTCTCAAGAGCCCCTTCTTTTTTATCCATCTAGTTTAACTTGCGGGAATCTTGCTTGCTTGCTTGATTGCATGCTTGATTGCTTGCTTGTTGGGCCCCAGGCAAATACTCAAATCTTAACCAGTTCGATCACTTCTTAAAAACAAAGTTGAAATTAAAGACTCGCCCTCGCACACCCCCTTCATTCA
>JACEVL010001518.1:0-26257 GCA_020284085.1 Aporrectodea caliginosa
ATCACTGCTTGTTTGGAGTTCAATCTCTTAATTAACAGCTTCATATTTGTTAATTAAAACAACACTGCATTGACTTGTGATCAGTATTTGCCTATATTTCAATCAGCATTTTACCCTTTGATTTGCTGATTTGGCTGGTAGGTAAAATGCTGACCAATCAGCATTTTCTAATCAGCATTTTACCCCTAGCCAATCAGCAAATCAGCAATCAGCAAATCAGCATTTTACCCGTGCCCACTTTCCAGCCATCGTTTACGAGAAAATGAAACATTTGGCTCGAATCATAGCAAAACAACTATGTCATTTCCATTATTTAAATGCGTTTTCCCTCTAAATTATATGCACAGAGTTTAGAATCTAACCAGGTTTAGCAGTAAATCGAATATCCACATAATCTGGTTGAAACCAACGGTTGAAACTGTCATCAGCACAAAATGGCGAACAATCCAAGAGCTTTTCTAGAGTAACCGATAAGCTGGATTTTGAAAGTACATCCTGTCATCTAGCGAATATATCGACACGTGTTACGCCTCAGCTTTAAATAAGCCAACTTCGGGAAGCGAACTGCGATCCACACGCAAAATGACCAGTTATAATTTTTTAACCTTGCTGTTCCTGGCTAGAGATGTTCTGTAGTCAAAGAAAGCGACTTTGGTTGTTAATATTCGTACTATTCTAATTGAGTTGCCCGAAGAATTTGTGACTCCCAGAGGATGCGATTTGTAATCATCCCCTTATCGGGTTCAATGAGACCGGCGACAAGTGTAAGAAAGACAAAGTGGTCGTCGTATTGTCGACAATGCACACCTCCAGTGGGATTTTTGGTCTGGGAAACTTCCGGAGGTTATAAACTTCTACAACTGGATAAAAGTAGAAGTCAATTGTGCTGACCAGATGATAAAACATTCAGCACGAAGTTCTCAACCAGACGTTGGCCGTTAGTGCTGTTCTGCAACCAACTGGATATTGCGGCACTTTCGCTTACGTCCTCCATGAGAAATTGAAGTTTGACAAGGCTCCAGTGGGAAAGTGTCGGCTGTTCATCAAGAAACTGGGGAAAGATCTTTGCCAAGAGCTAAAGGAACAGCGACGACCTTATGCATCTCATCTTGGGCTGATTATAGAGCACGACCGAAACATGTAGCCCTCGAAATCACGATGAAATTATACACGATAAAAAAATGCATAATAAGAAATGTAAATAATTAAAACAATTAGCTTAAATATAAATAAATACCATGTGTGAATAATTAAAACTATTGTCATATAGGTTAGAATGGGGTAATTTCGGCTCAGAGGTAATTTCGGCACCCTCGGGTAGCCGAGAAAATACCGTGCAGCAATAAAGCTCTATGGTGTGACGTCATAGGTCTGGACCATGCAGTCTTAGAAAAGTTAGAAAACATTGTAAGAATCGAATTTTTATCACCCTTGGTAAGTCATTTTTTTTTCGATGCATTTTCTTAACTGTATATCAATTCAGACACAGCATTGCTAAAAATTTGTAATCGATCATATAAGTAAATGCTATGTTTTTTCTCCATATATAAATATTGTAGTGCAGAACCCTGAGCGTTATTCATGTGTATAGCAGCCGATTATTTTTCTATATACGGTCGGAATAATGCCTACATATGAGGTAAATTCGGCACTCAAATCTTGTCTAATTCCGGCAGTGCCGAAATTTGCCCTAGGGTATAGTGCCGAAATTACCCCTCTGTCTTGCTTCAACTGTCCAGGATTTAATTCCTACTTAATTCTGCAAGCATCACATGCGTAGGCCTAGTTAAAATGCATGAGTGTTTGTACAGGCAAAGTGGATAATTCGGGTGGAATAACTGAGCCAGCCATAACGTGGACGACATGCTCAGTGGTCGAACGATTAGGCCTACATCAGGTTAGCAGTAAAGGCTGCGCTTGTTGATGGGCGTCCAAAGAAAACAGTCGCTAAACAGTGGGATTCCACTCCAAACTCTTCAGGACAATGTGAAAGAGCTTGCGTGGACTGAGCTGTGACAAACCACTTTAACTGATGATCTGCAAAAAGAGCTGTCGGAAATTTTGATTTTCATGTCCAAAAAACTGTTTAGTCTGTCATCGAAGATCGTCAGAGAACCAGCGTTTAGTTGTTGCTAAATTATTGGAATTGAGCACCGATTTAACGACAGTGAGAAAGCTTTTTGATCAAATCACTTCTTTTTCACACTCTACTATGTCCGACCACCAGTGCTTCTGATCTGAAATTGAAATTCGCTGCTGTCGACTGACGTTGATAATTCATCAGTTCCAGAATCGTCACTTCCAAACGCTTCTTGTTCACACTACTGTGTCTGATGCTCGATCTCGTCAGAACAATGACAGAACCCTGTCTGCAGTTCGTCCCACGTAGAAGACCAACTTTGATCAGCTAGTGATCCTGATAAAAGGAAAAGCAATGTATGGCAGGCAGAAGTCTTTACAAGTTCACCCTTCAAAAGCTAATTGGTGACAGAAGAGACTGCAAAGAAGAAAATTCAACGAACGTCCAGAACGCTGAGAAGGCGATCAAGATAAATGAAGGTGATTCTGCGATCAAGATAAAGAAGCGTGATTCTGCAGCAGCGGAAGCAGCTGTGAAAGACAATAACAAGTCCAAGCTCAGGCCTACTTCGAGTCACAGAACTGTTAGCAGTAGGCCTACCGTCCACACAACTCCCTGTCTGTTTTGCGAGATTCCGTATAACGAATCCTCCGTTCGTTGGTGGCAACCAATGCGAGAAATGGGTGTGCGACTTGCTTGCATCGTCAACAAGGAGACTGTCGTGGACTCTTTATAACTCACTGCAAAACTGTTTCCTTTTTTATGCCTGTTCATTGTTGTCGCAAAATAGTTGGCTTACTGTACAGTAGCTAAGATAAAGAGTTCTGTAGAAGAGCTCTTGCATGTTGACAGTAGCCTCAACTCGCCCATTCATTTGGAATCGGATATGTATGAACAGTTTGTGAATTTAAAATAAATCTTAGCTATAAATCGTGTAAAAAAGTGTAAATAAATGCAGGTAGGCCTATATAGGTCACGAAGGCCTACAACCATAATTTAAGCCTATAATATAGGCATATTATGTTCAATTTAGCTAGTTCTAAACATATCGTCATTTTCATTTCGGGTAATTTCGTCACCCATGCCGAAATTACCCTACCCTGTGGGTAATTTCGGCATTTGAATGCCTTCACTTCACATGTTATAGGACGAATTTATAAGAGCCGATTCACAGTTTGAAGGCGCCATTTCATAGCAGAGGGTTGTAGCAAACTATGGAAACTTCAGTGGATCTTACAAATGTGATAACATTTTAAATATTCAAGAAATTGCTTAAGATGCCGAAATTACCCCATTTGACCCTACACCTTATATCCATGGTCATAGGCGGAGACTTGATCTTGGGCTTAAACGGGGACCCAAGTCTCCGCCTCTGTCCATGGTAGGCGAAGAACGACGTAAACGGCCCTGGCAACCACAAGATGGTGCAAAGCATTTAAGACTATTGCATGAAATAGACGGGTTAATTAAATGGATTTATTCTAAGCTATAGATGTCAACTGTTGGACAAAGAATATCCACTCCGCTGCTCTAAGTCCCTGAAACAAGTGCTGGGTATGCCAGTCCCATGCCTGGAAAAAGGAGGAGGGCGATGTCTTTGATTCACGCTGTTATCATGTTCGCTTCGGTAACGAGCGCAAAAAGATTTATGCCAGGCAAAGTCTGGGCATCGATCGAACCAGATTATCAGGCCAAGGTTTCTTCGACGTATAACATCTCCGTGATGGAAGAACGACGTGAGTCCAGACACTATTCGGCCTTTCCCGGACCAAAACCAAAGGCTTCCGGTTGCAAGCGGGAATGCACGGGACTGAAGCGCAACACTGCATATGAGAGAATGTCCCCCTCATAGCACATGGACTTCTCCGATTGAGGAATACGCAAGACGCCAACAAAACACGAAATAGGGCCTAAATCATTCGCCTAAAAACGAAGGATATCTTCAAAACTACTAATGCACCGAGAATAATCAACTTAACGTCAATAATTTAAACACCTCTTTTAAGATCTTTAAACACAATATATAAGGCCTTGCGTCATACGAAGGCGTTACATAAAAATGAGCTGTAATATGCCAAAAACTAATCTTTGTCGGCGGCAACGGCCTATGTTGTCATAAGCTGCCGTTAAACTGAGGACTCACAAGGCGTTACATAATTTGATATCCCTGGAACGTGGTGTAAGGTCGAAGCGAACATTCAACGAAGCCAAAATACACTATATAATCTGTACGCTTGGTTTCGCCATGGTGTAGTGGTTAGTGTGTTTGACTGTCAACTGAGAGGACTAGGGTTCAAATCCCACAGGACAGAAATTTATTTAGAGAATTCTACTCTACATGCACCCGCTAGATAACTCAATTGTAATGAGTACACTGACCGTACACTGTCGGTTTTTCTGTTTGTGTGTCTATCTTTCTGTCTGTCTCTCACCCTCTCCCAGTACATACATTTTAATAAAAAAATTATATCTGATATTGATGACAATAATTCTGTCTCTCTCTGTGGCTCTCTCTCCTTTTGTTTCTCTGTATCTCAGTCTCTATCTGCCTCTCTCTGTGTGTCTCTGTATATCTATGTATGTCTGTCTCTCAGTATCTGTTTGTATGCATCTGATATTGTATTGCAGGCTGTCTGTTCTGTTAGTAGTTAAGATTTTAATTGCATAACATGTAAATGTACAGCGCAGTGCGTTTGTCAGGCGCATCAATAAACAGTAGGCCAGAATTAAAGTCCAGATATTAGAAGCTTTACCTAAATCAAGACAAAGCGATATTTTGGGAATGTGTTAAGTAGACTCTAGGTTCATTCTCATAAAAACCTGCAGTGAACCTTACAATGGCTAACTGTGAAATTTACACTTAAATGTGGATAATTTTGAGCGAAATAAATTCTTTGGTACATACTCACTTTGATGTTTATAGTGTCTTTGGCTGTATATCTTTGTCAATATTATTATGGTGCGATTTGATTAATACATTTTGTGAAGTTTATTTGTTTCAAACGAGTTTAAAGTTAGTTAGGCATTAGAATACGTGTTTTTGTTGGGGATTAATTCGATTTTATCGGCAAATTTAACCTGTTAACGTTGTATGAAACTTTCGTAACAATTAAATTGAGTTGAGCGATAATGGCGAATCAGACACGCCTATCCCGTAGTTTACGTTGCTAAATTACTTTAATGCCTTAAATGACGTATTTGACGTTAGTAAGTAAGCAGTCTGCCAATGTCCACAATAACTCATCAATCCAGCTTCCATTTAATTAAACATTTCCTCAAATCCAACTTCTATTTAATAAAAAATAGCCCACTTGCTCATCAATCCAACTTCTATTTGAGAAAAAAATTACTTTAAATCAAACGAATTTTAATTTAAGTAAACAATTATGCTCATCAATCCAACTTCAACTTACAGAAACAATTATTTTCATCAATCCAGCATCTACTGAAGCAAACTTTCATCAATCCAGCTTCTATTTGTGGAAACAATTAGTTCCCTCAATCCAGCTTCTATTCAAGCAAAGAATTAGTTTAATTAATCCAACTTCCATTTAGGCAAACAATTATTTTCATCAAGCCAGATTCCATTTTAAATTGACAGTAGAAAGTAATTTAGCATCATAAACTACGGTATTACCTCAGCAGATACAGCAGAGCTCTGCGAGGATAATTGCATTATTTGCTAATCTGTTGGTAGTCCTCGTTCTGTTATTTCACGTTTTTTTTCTCTGTCGGTCATGTTTTGGGAGCTCAGTGGTTAATTAAGGTTCTAGCATCGCTCTGATACTCGAATTCAATAGACGAAATTGATAAGTATAAGTAGTCTGTTATTCGGACGAATGGAAATAATTGCCACCTTGTGGTTCAGGAATGGTATTGTCTCAGACTGTTTTCAAACCATTCGTTGACCTGCAGCAACCACACACACTGCCAAATGTTGACTGCCTGGATCTTCTTTGGCACAGTGGTTGGTTTTATCATGAAGAATCTAAACGACATCCAAATTTGGGTAGCTTCTTACATAATTTAAGCAACCTTGGGTGAGTATCAGCCACCGGTGAATATTCGTATGTGGCCCATCGTTGATCTGAACCCAGGTGACAAGTCATCGTGTCTACTTTATCTTTTGTGGTGGATCAAGCAGCCAAGTTGAACATGGTCACACCATGTATCGATTTGCTACTGTTTATTAAGGCTGTGGAGGTAATTGAATACCACAAACTGAACATTGTTTGAACACTTGGTGGGTTTCATGTCATCATGAGCTAACTTGGTAGTGTAGGCTCTGTCATGGCTGGTTCTGGCATTGCTGAGGTTTTGAAAAGTTGCTATTGTCCTCACACAGTAATGTCGGTCACATGCTAGCAGGGAAAGCATATAATTATGCAGTCCATGGGCACTTGTTGCTGGATTCTGCTTTGCTTATGCATGATTTGATCAATTGTGATTCTGATGAGTGCAATGCTTTGAGTCAAGCCGACATTGATGCCCTCAGGCAATTGTATGATGGTGTTAGGGAAGGAACTGGAACTACCACAGTGTTTGATACAGTTGCCTCGCAGCAATTTGACTGCTTACTGCCGCCTTCTCAAGTCTTCTCTGTTTAGCCGTGGCTGGGCTGGGAGCGCCTCTGAGTAGGTTCCTGAAAGGGTGCTATATAAATGCTCGGAATGAATGAAATGAATGAATGAGTTAGGCAATGCACTCGAGGAGCTCGATATAGCAATATCAGCAAAGTCAAGACTGGCAAAGTTGTGGGTGTGATTTGCAGTATATATAAAAATGTTCAAACATTGAAAGCATTCCTTGATTGAGATGTTAAAGCTGTTTATTGCAACTGGACACAGCAACTATGCCAGAGAAACAGCCATGACTGCATCAAAAATTTAGTGATGATGGTTACCACATGGTGTGCAGATGAGATAGGTACTGGACAGGCTTATCAACAGATGTAGCTACTGAACATTCATCGAAGATGGGTTCCTTCAATGAATGCTGTGAAGAGTAGGGGCGGACTTACACATGGCAGGGGAATGACAAAGAAGGGTTGGTAAGTGCGGAACTATCCATGCATAACTGAAGTCTCTCTCTGGTGTTGATGAGTGTCGGAATGAGTCAAAACATGTTGAGCTTTGACAGTCTTGATTGCAACAAGACCTACAGACACATAGAAGATGCTGGAATGGCTGAATGGAAGCAATCCATTTGACACTGGTGAGAGTAGACTACAAGTACAAATGAATGAATGACTACGACAATTTCTACAGCGCCGTAACACGGCACATGCCGTTACAAGGGCACTTTAACAAGTTCAACACTGAATCAGAGGTACGCTTTTTCAAAGAAATATGTCTTGAGCCTGGACTTGAATGACTCCATAGTAGGTGCAGCTACAAAGCATATCATCTTGATTGATAGCATCAGACAAGTGATAAAAGTTCTGTATGACGAATCGATAATTGAAAACAGTAAACGACCGTTGATGCTGTTTTCAGTTCAAGTATTTAAAACTGTTTGACTGACTCAAACAATGCAGTTCTGCTAGAGCAGTGCTGTCCAACCTTTTTGACACCGCGGGCCACTGAAGAAGTTATTCTTGAAGCCGAGGGCCGCACCAGAAAACTCAAAAGCAACGACTAAAATTTATTGAAAATTATTAACTGTATTAAAATTAATTATGGAGTTATCATAATGAATGCGTCGTGAGAACTGGATTTTGTGTTCACATTTTCAAATGATAAGCCAAGTTACGAATGAATAGCCATGGAAGTAGTCCTCTGACTTCGTCTTTTACTTAATTTTACAGAAATTGCAAATATTTCTCGAGCTCGGGCGGGCCACTTAGAATCAGCCCGCGGGCCGCATGCGGCCCGCGGGTTGGGCAGCACTGTGCTAGAAAGTGTTGACTTCTGCAGGATTAGAAGAATGATTCTGCAACTGTGCATGTCTGCTGCATATTGTTGTTTATTGAACATTATTAAAGCACAAAGTATGTGTAAACTTGTAGTATAGTTTTATTTGCTTTTGCGTGTATGAATAGTGTCTAATACACTGCAAATTGAGTAAACTTGACTGCTAGCATAGTAATGATAATAATATCCCAGTAATCAAGTGCTTGACGTTAGCTGGGCATTAATAAGTTACCATGATGCAATATGAGGCCTATTAAAATGAACTTGCTACACTGTAATATTGGTCAACTTCAAAAGATGATTATGAGGAAAGGAGCATATCATCATCGTAAATTTTTCACCAATGACCGTTGCAAGTGTCGTTAGTGTCCACAATATTATGTGCCAATTTTCATGAACTTCATTAATCCCACTTTCACTTTTTGGCGATCATGGCACAGAAATGTCATTGGAAAGCACAGACATAATGAAACTATCAGGTACTGCCTATAATGTCTCATGATTACCCATGTACCTCAATATAGAACCAGTATAAAGTATATATGTCATTGCTACCTGCTGATAATGATGTGTGGAACTTGAGTAAGAATTGGCTTCTGTGCAATATTTAGAAATGTTTATACTAAAAACCACATGTAACATTACCCAGATTCTTTCATATTTGGACAGAGCACAACGAACTGGTTACATGAAAACATTTTCAGCCCTTTAGCTCATTTACTGGTCGAGATATGACAGTCCAAACTTGATGGATCATGCCGTTTTCTGCGATCCGTTTTTTGCTTATTAACTTAAAAAATTAATATCTCGGTCAAATTTTGAGATATTCTGTTCAAATTTTCGTTGTTGTTCCTAAATTGATATGTAGTTTATGTACAAACATTTTCAGAAGAATTCAAAGGGGTTGGTGTACACCCCTTGTTGATTTGAAGAATAATAGCCTATTTTCATAAGTGGGCAATTTTGGGACTAAATTGTGTTTTTTTCCTTCAAGGTACACAATGCAGGTTTTAGTATGTTTTACTACATGTCATTACCTAACTAATAACCATAAAATTGCCTTGTCACTAATTACTTCTAGCTTTTTTTATATCTGCCAGACTATATATTGATGATAATTCTGTCAACCGACAGATGGCCATCGAATAAAAATACGATGGAGCTACATAAACTGCTCACTCTCCGCATGTTCCACTTCCACAATTGGAAGCAAATGGATCGAAATATATTCGCTGCTCACACGGGCGTCCGCAGGCATTTTTATAGGGGGGCGCAAACTTTTAAATAGTTGTCACAGAGATTAAATAGGGAGTCGAAAGCAACCGATAACTCCACTTTCGACGCCCACTCGCTGTCTACCTCTCCATAGGCGCAGACTTTTACTAAAAGAATTTCGTTCCCATGATCCCGTGATCGTACTGTGGCAGTGCCTGTCCCAAGCGTGGATAAAGGAGGAGGAGGAGGGCGACGCTAATGATCGGACATTGTCATTGAACGGCAACTAACCAATGTTAGGCGATTGTCCATTCGTTGACAGTTTTTGACAGGGCGAGAAAATTGCCCGGGGGATTGGGGGAATGTGACCTTGCGCGCGTTACAAATTTATTTAATAACCCTCATGCGACCAACTGGGGTCCTGGGGGACCCCAGCGCTGCATAGGCTTGTGCTACTTTTGGGCTATGAGATATTTTTTACGGCATTTTATGAATTTGTCACCTGGATATCGCTCACTGTTTACGTCTAGTGAAATCCGGATTTGCTCTTACGGTTATTTTTTAAATAAATAAAATCCAGTGGGGTCCCGGAGGACCCCAGCTTTAGCAGTGCATTTTAGAGAACTTAACGGTACTGTTTGAACATTTATTATGACAGCGAGAATTGGTCTGGCGCGATACAGTGCAAAAGAAGCACTACGAATAATTCTTGACGAGAGTGACGACAGCCAGGGGCGTCCATCCTATGGGGGGAATGAAGCAGAAATCTTCATGATAGCCTTTTCAGGGGGGAAAGAATGTTTTTAGTATAATTATTAAACGTCGCCTCAGTTTTTCCAGCTTAGAAATTAATCCATTTGTTGTTTGATTTCATGCGGCTCAGCTGATACGTCAGCGCAGTCAGAAACTTAAACTTATCAGAGATTCGAAGATGAACATTGATGGTAGTCTCTAGTTGTAGAAGCACAACGATTCCAACGGTCCACGATTTTGATGCAAACTTTCCGGTTCATCCAGCAAGACGATCATCCAGGCAACATGACGAGAAAACTGAGGGGACAGTTGGCCTAAATGTGGTGCCTAGCAGCACAGCCCACTATCGTTTTGGTGTTTACACTACAACACTGGATACGGTTGCTTGTCAAATATAGGACTATTTCCATGATGACAGACTAGGTATTTTTGAAGAAATGGATCATTTTACGCCAAGGAAGTTGATAACAGAGGATAACGTACCCACAGACAGTATAGAGCTAACCTGTGTAACTTCTGCAACCTGACTTGAACTGATTCAACTAGATGATGCAGGCACAGGCAGTGACGATGATGACGAGCAAAAGACACAGATTCTGTTGACTGGACACTGGATTGAAAGCAGTTATGTTAAGGTGTGATATGGTAACTTTCAGGCTATCCCACACTCACCAGCTTCAAGCTTGTGCAAAATCCTGGTCTCCCTTGTGGTGACCAGCTGCTCAGCTGGGCGAGTAACGAGTGGCATCCGCATTGTGAAACATCGACTGAGGTTGCATGGTTGATGACTGGTTTGCACCTCTGATAGTATTAGACTGTGATTCTGTGAACGAGACACTATCGCAAAAAACTGGACGAAATTGTTGATCGCTTGGCTAGGCACTCTGCTGCTCTGAAGAAGCACCTATTGTAATTTTAATACTTATGTTGGTGCTGTCGGGCCTCTCTCACGGTATGCCTCTGTCTGTGTACAAACTTCATATTTTATAATACATAATGTCGCTTGATTAGTGAACTAAAGGTTAAACAATCTAACAGTAAAACTGTGTTTCAAATTTCGGTAATCGAGATTTTCTCTTGAAGGGGGAGGGAATCTGATGAAACGAGGGGGAATGCTTCATAGGCGTAGGGGGATGGACGCCCCTGACGACAGCACAGATAATGACAATGACTCAGTTTCAGAGAATGATGATCATGTATCTGAGTACTCTGAACATAGCGATGTGGAAAGTGCAGATGACGAAGTCGACATAGGTGCGCAATGCCTACCTGCTCCAGCCAACAGTGGTCAAAACAGTAGGCCTATTTCAGTTGGAACAAGAGGTCGTGGTCGTGGTCTGCGTGGTAGAGGAGTAGGAAGACAGCAAGGTGTTGCAGTTCAAGCAAAATCGGCTTCAGGTCATCTGATGACTGGCAAAAACGGCTTTCTTTGGGAAACACAGCCACCGGCATCAGGCCGTCGGCGTGTTCAAGATATCATTCGAACACCTGCTGGTGTAACTGCCACATCACGGTGTGACACAATTGTTGATACGTACCAGCTTTTCTTGACCCCGGAAATTATTGACGGAATTGTTCTTCAGACGAACAGGGAGGCAAGGAGACGAATACGTGCCTGGAATGAACAAAATCCTGAAAATCAACGCGCTGAATGGAAACCTGTCAATGACAAGGAAATGATTGCGTTCATTGGACTCTGCATACTGGCAGGTGTCTACAGAGGAAATCATGAGCCACAGTCAAGCTTGTGGTCTGAGCGTGAAGGCAGGCCAGTTTTTGTTGCAACCATGTCTAGGACACGATTTCGCTGCATCATGAAGTACATGAGATTCGACGACAAGGCAACGCGTGATGAAAGGTTGAAACACGACAAACTGGCCGCTTTCCGTGACATATGGACAATGTGTACTGCTCAACTGCCAAAGTTTTTTGTTCCTGGTCCTGATCTGTGCGTAGATGAGCAGCTTGTGGCTTACCGTGGCAGATGCAACTTCAGGCAGTACATACCATCCAAACCTGCAAAATACGGTATCAAAATATGGTGGTGCTGCGACGCTGTCACTTCATATCCACTTACTGCGGACATATATCTGGGCAGACAGGAGGGAACTCAGCGTGAGACAGGACAAGGCGCAAGAGTAGTGAAACAATTGGTATCGCCATGGCGGCACAGTGGCAGGAACGTGGTGGCAGATAACTTTTTTTCATCTGTTGATCTTGCAGAGCAGCTACTTGCAGATCGAATGACATATGTTGGTACAATTCGTAGCAACAAACCTCAAGTTCCAGAGGCAATGAAGGCCAGGCGTGGGCGCCAGGAATTGAGCTCTTTGTTTGGATTTCATGACCAACTTACTCTTGTATCGTTTGTTCCTAAACCAGGCAAAGCTGTGTTAGCTATATCCACGCTGCACCACGATGCCACCACTGATGCTCAGATGAGCAACAAGCCAGAAATAATCCTCCATTACAATGGAACCAAAAGCGGTGTTGACAATATGGATCACCTGGCTACAATGCACACCACAAGAAGAAAGATTAACCGTTGGCCCATGGTGCTTTTTTCAACATCCTTGACATCGCTGGAATTGCTTCTTACATTCTGTGGGTGGGCAACAACCCAGACTGGCAGACTTTGAATGCCACACGTCGACGACGTCTGTTTCTGACAGACCTTGGGTATGCCATGGTAACACCTCACATGAAACAACGAGCAATGACTCCTACAATCCATGCACCAATCAGAGCTGCGATGAAGAACTGTGGTGTAGAAGCTCAACCCCGTCAACCACACTCAGCTTCAATCTCCAAAGGCTCAAAGGCCAAGGCCAAGCGTCGGCGATGCTCATTGTGTCAACGCGGTAATGACAAGAAGGCAGCACGTGAATGTACTCTATGCAACCGGCCAGTGTGTGGCGAACACAGTCAGCAGCAAGCTGTTTGTGATAGCTGCTATTAAAACTATTCAGTACAACTCATGACAATGTTTATTTCAGCAATTAGTTAGGTCATCTTGTCCAGTCTTGACACTCAGTAAAACACTAATTTTATCTTATCAGACTATTAGATGGTAAGCAATACCCAGGTAAACAATGACAAGTTAGAACTTTAACTTGTAGCAAAATAAAGTGACGTTTCAACAAGAGCAGAATGCATAAACGTGTGAGTGACAATTGGGGTCCCCCGGGACCCCAGTTGGTCATATTAAGGAGTAAAATATGTTGGTCGCATGAGGGTTAATTAATTAATTTGTAGATCGTTTGCCAGCTGATGTACATCCGTATTATTTCCTTCCTCCTGTCTACGTCAGCTCAGGAATGTCACCAAAGACAACGAGAAATACAAATTAAGTTAAAAAAATCAATCAATCAATCAACCAGTCAGTCAGTCAGTCAATACACGAAGTTAAAAAGATGAAGTTCATGGCATGTTTTTTTATAATTATTTTTTAATTAATCTTAAAAAGGTTCCGAAACTGAAGTAATTCAGAACAATTATGAGGTACGATGTATCGATGGATGGTAGACCATAGGGGCATATTTTATGCTAATATTTTTAATATATATATATGTGTGTATATATATATATTATATATATATATATCAAAATCAATATTTTCAATATACACTTAAATAAAATTAAATGTAACTAAATAATTTCTTATTTAAAAATTTTAATAAAATAAATAATTTTTTATAGCTGAAAAAGGGCACTGCCTAAATCATACTAAACGGCTCAACCCTACACAATGCTAGGCTAACCTACTCTAGACTATCCAAACTTTACTCTAACTACACGTTTTCTGTTTTCTATTGTTTCCATATTGTCTGACAGATGGATCGAAGGTTGGAGAGAAAAGAGGAAGTAATGAAAAGAGAAGGTTAGCAATTAAGTTGATAGTAGTTTAGTCACACTCCCATGTCCCAGAGTGAATCTTGGGAAGGTCGCTAATTACCCGCTGTTCTGGTCTTTGAGTCAAGCAATTGACAGAACCTATTGTCCTGTACACACTTAATAATAGTCCCAGCTACGACATAATTTACATTGCTTAATGCGATAAACATCAACCATTACTCGTATGTTCCTATAGTAAAACCGATCCTGATCCAACAGGAATATTGAACCACTGTGAATGAAGTGTTGCCTTATATAACGTTGGATAACTCGATTATAAAGGTGTTTAGTAGCAAACATTGCTATGGCCTAGTTATTCCTGTGGTCAATCGGACACTACCAGTGTTGTTCAGTAATTGAAATACATGTAATTGAATTACGTAATTGAATTACAAGTTCCGTAATTGTAATTGTAATTGAATTACATTTTAGGTCCAGTAATTGTAATTGAATTTCAATTACAATATTGCATGTAATTGGTAATTGAATGAAGTGTAAATTACAAATTACTTTCATAAAGTCAGCAAAGATGCCAGCCTGCTAGGTTGACCCTGGTCACCCAAGTGCATCTACTTGCGTATGCTTGTGTATGGGTCTACTGAGGTGGGGGGTAAAATATTTTGTCTATATTGGCCTTCCTTCAAGTGGGTCACAGTTCAGCTAATGATCAGACAATCACTCTAGGAAGAAGGGTTGTGGGAGAGGCTTAGACTAACGGCTGCCTTTGGCCCAAGCTTAATGCTGCTGCCGGGGTGATTGTTCCTGCTGTGGTCTGTACGCCAATGGAGCTCATAATTATATATATATTATAATATGTATATATATATATATATATATGTATGGGGAGAGACAAAGTGTATAGCTCTGACCGGTTAGAGTGATAGACCGTTCTATGGGAGTCAAGTGTCAAGTGTACGAAAGCAAGTGCATGGAGGGTGTTGCAAAAGTACGCCTGCGTACAGAGGGGAGTGGGTCAAAATTCTCCGAATTTCTGCGTACGTACTAAATGGATGGCCCCACACTTTGATAGATCCAAGGGGAAAGGGCTGGTCATCATCGGACTATCCATGCACTCATTCACTCAGTTTTTAGCTAGCTTACTGCAGTTGCCTACAGATAACAGAGCTTCCATCTTCAGCTCCTCATTGCTGGACGAATTGACTCACTCACCCAAGCGCAAACAACTAAGTTCTCTAACAGACTATCATTTTGAAAACTTCTACTCTTAAAAATCAAATAAACTCTAACTTGTTTTGAAGGATCATAATTGTAAATCGTATTTTGGATACCTGGCAGGCTGGCACACTTATAATACAATGGAATGTATATAATTTTACAATTTACAGGTCATTGGCCCATTGGATGTTTTAGTTTAAAAATAGAGTAAATTAAAAATTATTGAATTTATTAGAAATCATGTGCCAATATTAAAGGAATAATTGAAAAGTAATTGGTAATTCAATTACAATCAAAATGTAATTGTAATTCAATTACTTTCACAATCAAGTAATTGTAATTGTAATTCAATTACATTTACAAGCATGTAATTGCAATTATAATTGAATTACATTTGCAATGTAATTGATACAACACTGCTAGCGAGTTCAATTTCTTAGCCTCGGCATATGACAGCGGTTGGCCAGTTCACTCCCTTACAATCTGATTCTCTAACCGCTGTAAGGGAGGGGCTCAGATGGTTTCAGCGATTTTTAAATCGATCTAACATATGACCAAGGAACGTCCGTATTCGTAACCATAAACTCCCAATCTCCAATAATAATATTTTCGTTTATTGCAACAATCCGGTTGACAAACGCAATTGGTTACAGTGTAGAATTATGCAATTGAAACAATTCACAAGAACACACATGACAGAAGACATAAATCTTAACTACTAACAGAACAGACAGCCTGCAATAACTGGGCTCGAACTCGGTACCTCTCGCTCTCTACGCCAGTTGTTATCCAATGCGCTATCGCCTCTCCCCCCCGGCTAAGCGCAGAAGCACCATTAATCTTGTATAACATTCAACTTAACAAATAATAATAATTAAAAAGTTATTGACTAAATTTTGTGACAGACAGCGATGTCCAGTGGAGATGTGAGTCCAATGGTCAGATGGTTGAATGTTTGAGGGCGATTATAATATAACGTTAATCATATTATGATTAACGTTAATCATATTATGATTAACGTTGCCCTCCTCCCTTAGCCAGGCTTACGAATGATAACCCCTTGGCACTGTATTTAACCAACCCTGAGGAAATTATTAATATATCTCATGCCATTAAACCTACTCATAGCTCAGGGCTTGACGGTAAGACCCATTTTATACACAACATTTTCTTACGAAAATCTTTACTTCAACGGCGTTTGAAGCCATTGCATGTCGTCAAACAATGGATTAATAGTATTTGCAAGCGTTATACGAATGCAAAGCTTAGACACCTTTTTATCGGTTTTGCCATGTTATATCCGCCAGTTCTGTAAATTCACCAATTACCTAAGTTCGCTTTAAGGCCTCGAACGATATAACATAACAAAACATTTTATTTCTTAAGAAAGTTACTACATATCTAACTCCGCCACTGTTTGTTTTCTGACAGTGCCAGTCCCAAGCCTGGATAAAGGAGGAGGGCGACGCTAATCGTCTTTGTTACCACACAGTGGTAACAAAGTAAACAGTAAACAAACAAATTTATCTCAGTGACGGGAAACGCCAAAGGTTTTGACAACAATAAGATGTCGTTTAATACATATCAATTACTAACCGACTCATTAGAGGAATCTCGAACTCGTACTCTACGCATTACAAGTCGCGCGCTGTAAAGAATCGCCTCCCGTTTGCCAGCAGTCTATGAACTCATTTTCAGTTGAATATTGTGTTGATTAACCCTCAGGCTACCAAGGTTTTTTTGCGACATCTGCTACCAAGGGGGGGGTTGAGACGACCCCTTGGATTTCGTATTTGGTTTCACATATCATAAATTGTAATATAGCAATGGATTCAGCATTCATTTCTGCACAGAATGGTATATTTAGTTGTACATTATGTGAACGCACCTCGAAATTACATAACTTTTAACCCTTTGGAAGTGAGGTGAAGAATTGTAACGTTTGTGGTGAGGTGGGGTCTGACATACCCCAATACATATAATTATTTGCAAGTCGCAATATCAAGTACATAACATAAATTATGAGCTAAACTATAGTTATGTAACCAATTATCGGCTAAACTGGTGATTTTCAGGAACAAAATAACAGTTTTCAATCATAATTGATATCGCCAGCGTGGTGGCGCTCAAAATCAAAGCGGCCCTTTGCAATGGCATCTTCGTGGCCCTCGAAACATGTAACATTTGGGAACACGTGACATAATACCCGTAATAATGGACCAATTTTGCATCGATGCAACACTATATGCAGTAATATCTTATAATTGCACAATTTTTTCAGCACTGTGCCGTTACTTTTTAATTCATTAAAATATATAGGTACACGAAAAATTATAATTTCACTTTATTATGCAAAAAAATAAAAAAAATGGCGTCCAAAAGTACCTGAAAGTGTCCTAAAGTGTCCGTATTTCACATTCACTAAGGTAGACAAAAATAATCCAAGCTGGTTCTACGTTTTCCGTAGAAAAAGCAGCGTAGAATAGCTATGGGGTATGTCATACCCCACCTCACCTCCAAAGGGTTAACAACGGAACCCCTTAATTAGCGATATTTTATATTATTGCGTACATTTTGTACTTTTTGGATAAAAAATATAAGATTATGTGTGTTTTGAAACTGATCTATGTCACTTATACCCCTACACATGTTTATATACGTATAAATATACATCCATACATATATATCCATACATATATGTCGGTTTACGTTATAATGCTGTATACAGCCATTTTCACACAGATTACGCGTATTATTATTTATTTTGATCACTTCCGGTATTCAAAAGACAAAGATGTAGTATGCAAATGAAGCCCTACATTCCCTCTAAAGAATGGTATCTTTGTTTCTCTTCCAGGAAGACAAATGAATACGCTATAGACAAAAAACTAAGGGGAGTGCTTCCATTCAGCCATTTTTCACGCATATTACGCGTATTATTATTTATTTTGATCACTTCCGGTTTTCATAAGACAAACATATAAGTATGCAAATGAAGCCCTGCATTCCCTCTAAAGAATGGTATAATTGTTTCTCTTCTAGGAAAAATAGTCAATAAGCTATAGTCGAAAAACTAGGGGGGTCGTATCAACTCTTCCTTTGGTACCTCGGGTATATCGGGTGTAACGTTTGAATGGCGTGAGATATCACCATGATGTTTACCTCAAAATGTGCGCAAATGATCCTGCTACAGCTACCTAAATTATCAAAATTATATTCCACATGGAACAAGTTTTCGAAGCAAAAACCTAGGGGGTCGTAATAACAACCCCCCTTGGTAGCCCGAAGGTTAAAGGGTGCTCGATAGTGTAGTGGTTGGCGTGCTGGACTGTCAATATTTCGAAGAAGAAGAGCTATCACTTTAGCCCTGAGCTTTCGCTCGATATCCAATCGCACTTCAACCAGACTTAACTTTTTATTGAGCTAGGTCACCAATCTATCTTCCCTCGTGTGTTAACCCTAGGGCTACCAAGCTTTTTGTAACACGGACTACCAAAGGGGGTGGTTACCACCACCCCCTGGATTTCGTGTTTGGTTTTACATATCATAACTTGTAATATAGCAGTGGATTCAGCATTCATTTCTGCACAGAATGGTATATTTAGTTGTACATTATGTGAATGCACCTCGAAATTACATCACTTTTAACAAAGGAACCCATTAATTAGCAATATTGTATATTATTGCGTACATTTTGTACTTTTTGGATAAACAAATATAAGATTATGTGTGTTTTGAAACTAATCTATGTATAAAAGATACACAAAATCATCCCTACACATGTTTATATAGTATAAATGTACATCCATACATATATATCCATACTTATATATCGGTTTACGTTGTAATGCTGTATTCAGCCATTTTCAAACAGATTACGCGTATTATTATTTATTTTGATCACTTCCGGTATTCACAAGACAAAGATGTAGGTATGCAAATGAAGCCCTTCATTCCCTCTAAAGAATGGTATCTTTGTTTCTCTTCCAGGAAGACAAATGAATACGCTACAGACAAAAAACTAAGGGGGGAGTCCTTCCATTCAGCCATTTTTCGCGCATGTTACGCGTATTATTATTTATTTTGAGCACTTCCGGTTGTCTCAGGTCAACTCAGTGACCATAGAAATGTAGCCCCACATTCCCTCTATAGAATGGTATAATTTGTGTCTCTTAATATTAAATGACGGATAAGATATAGTCGAAAATCTAGGGGGTGGTATCCACCCCCTGGTACCTCGGGTATATTGGGTATAACTTTTGAACGGTGTGAGATATCATCTCACATTTTACCTCAAAACGTGTGTAAATGAACCCCCTACAGCTACCTAAAAGGTCAAATTTTTATTCCATACGGAAAAAGTTTGAGATGAAAAAAACCTAGGGGGTGGCAACCACCCCCCTTCCCTTGGTAGCCCGAGGGTTAAAGAGACTCTGTCGACACACGATGCAACGAAGGCCAACTTTGCACCTGATGTTTTTATTATAGTTATGTATGTAACATAACATAACATAACATAGGTTTTTTATTGCTCCCAAAAAAGTACAATAACAAATCATCATTATTTCAAATAATACAAAGTTGGGATACAAAAGGAGGACCTAAAGGGACCAGAGTCCCGCTAAGCAGGGCCACCTATGTACCAGTGCTGTTAGGTGGAGGTTGATAACAGAATGCTCAGGATTGGGAGTGAATTTATCAACAACTGAAATCATAACATAATTAGCATTGTCTTATGCTGAAACGTTCTTTAATAAACAAACAAAAGGTTAAAAGCAGTTATATATTTAAAGTTAGTAGGTGGGCACGCAGAAGTTTTTTAAATAGGAGGAGATGAGACGCGCTAAGGATGTCGGCGGGAAGGTTGTTCCAAACAGTAGGACCAGTTATCTTAATAGAAAATTTGCGAGTGTTTGTGTGAGCAAAAATCGGCCTATAATTAGAGGCTGTTCTAGTACTGTAAGAATGAGTGGCGGAACCAGTTTTAAAATAGTCAGTAAAGGTGTTAGGTAATAAGCCGTGTTTATAACGAAACATAAATTCACCAGTTTGCAATATTCTAATCTGATCTAATGTTAAAATGTCGTGGAGGAGGAAAAGTTGAGCAGTATGACACTTGTATGACACTTGTATCGCACTATATATACGAAGTTCAACCTTGTAACGTCTGCTGAAAACTTAGGATTTCCTTTCTCTTATGATGGCAGTAAACACTGAACAATAGCCAACTTTTTCAGCTTTATTCAAACGCAGTAAAATCGCGTATTTTCAAGCGTTACTTCTGTTTTGTTAGGATTTACTACAAAGTCTAAAAATGACGTTTAGACAGATGGCGCTAAACAATAAAACAAGAACTAACTGTGAGGATTATACAAAGCTTTTCTTTATATCGTTCTTTACGGGACACCTTCTACCGTCTGAGAGGAACTACCATGATGGTGTCGAGGTGCGTGTGTTCCGACCCTCGTCGTCTGTCGTCATTCCTCTTCTTCGATACGAAGGTGACCAGGAACTTCGATTAATGTGCCAACCATCAGCTCTGAAAGAGAATCCGTTGACTAAGCTCTTCGTGTTTGCGGGGCCTTGCCAGTGGGTGACTCTTCTAGTCATCTGTTATTCGAGCTGTGTTCGTTTTCGATCATAATTATTGAGTCTAACATCATTTTAGAATAGCGCAAGGAGCGCCTCTGAGTAGGAATCTTGACGGGACGCTATATAAATGTTTGGAATGAATGAATGAATGAATGAATGAATAAGACACATTTAAACTTGCTGAATGCTAATGTCCTGCGGATGTGGTTAGGACGTTAGGTCGACATCAACGGTCTTAAGATTTTGTAAAGCACAGGAGGCAAAATGATTACTCTGCACACCTCAAAAACGGTTGCAATTGACGTTAGAAATTCAGCATTGGCTTTAAGGACGCTGATCAAAGAGGATGACTCGCGTCCTATCCAGGTTACGGTCGACGTTAACGGTTCAGTTAGCCATAAGATGTCGTTTAATAGGCCTACACGAAACTAAAACTCAAGAAAAATAACTCCGCCATTGTCCATTCTCTGGTAGTGCCAGTCCCTTGAGACAGTCCTGTCACTACTCATCTCAAGTTCTCCAATCGAGCAATATCCAACACTGCACCACGTCTCTGGAACGACCTACCTCCTGAATTCCGCACTTTTTCGGCTCCTCAACCATCATCTCCAATCACCCACCATCATCCGCATCAGGCTCCTCTATCTATCACCGCCAAGGCTTTCCACTCGAAACTAAAGTCTCTCCTCTTCAAGAACTCTTACCCTGACTCAACTGATCCTGTTCCTTTAAACTCTCGACCTAAACGACACCCACCTTAGCAGCTACTCTGACCCCTCTGATCCTCTGGAAACCGGACTCGGACCTCCCTCGGACTACTCTTCTGGACAACCCTTCTGACTAGACGCAGCGCTCGTGAATAAGCTGGTGCCCTGCGCTTGGCTTTCGAGTGGCTCTTTAGAAGTTTGGAGATTACGATTACGATTACGAAAGGAGGAGATACTGTAGATGCTATTCATCTTTCCTATGACGAAGCATCGCTAAGCAGTCAAGGAACAATAATTCTGGCCTTTCCTCTTTGGAAAAGGAAGATGAGGACGAATGATCCCTCGGGACTTGCTCACGCTGTGAGAAAGTGCTGCAAAAGCCGACAACATTAATTTAACTTAATTAGTAACCGTCTCAGGGGAGGAGAAGGAGGTTCGAACCAGTATAGTCCACGCGCTTTAACCGTTCGGCTACTGTTTCCATTAAAAGGAAATCGGGGGAAGGGCTGAGCGTGGTAGTGCCAGTCCCAAGCCTGGAGAAAGGAGGAGGGCGACACTAATCATCTTTGTTATGACACAGTGTCGATAAACAGCAACCAAGGGTTGAGCCCCAGCGGGCTTTCGAACAAGTGATAAAGGTCGGTTGTTAAACGATAGAATCAGTCAGTGCGCATGCTCTGTGACCTGTGTCACTTCCGCCTCACTCTCTTTCACACTCCCTCCGTCGGTATGACCTGCTGTTTCTCACTGCTTCTAGCATCCCCTCTGTTACCCACTCTCCGTACGTACGTATGAATCTATGTATGTATTTGTGCTGTATGTGTGGATGCATCATGCATTTAGAATTTAGAATGCATGTTTCCACGTGGTTAGCTGCTATTTAAAGACGCTTTTATAGATGACCAGCGTTCCTTCGTCCTTTACCCAGACTTAATGTTGCCACTACCAGAGTGCAGGCACTGTTGGAACGTTTTCACTGCACACAGTTTTTCGAATGGCATCGACAGTTGTGGTAGGTGCTGTTTAACGACGACACTGTACCATAGCAAATATGATTGGAGTTGCCCTCCTTTTCCAGGCTTGGAATTGTCAGGTAAGGTAGTGGCGGAGGTAGATACATTTAAAGATAAACATGTGGTCACTCAACACTGTACGATTTGAACGAAAATTTCGCTATTTATAGATGCGCAAAGATCTAATTTAAAGGTGTCTAAGCAAAGCTTAACAATTATACAGATATTCAGTTTTTAATGTTTTTAAGCAAAGCTTAACAATTATACAGATATTCAGTTTTAATGCTTTTAAGTAAAGCATAGCAATTATACAGATATTTAGTGTTTAATGTTTTTAATTTTACCAGGTTAGTCTTCACTTAGTTAATAGTGAATTTCTAAGGTCATTTGATGCGTCTTGCAGTTGTGCAATGAAGTCATTTTATTGCCATTGTGTTGCGGATGACTCTTTCTCTCCATATGATCCTCTCAACGCTAGAGGGAATTGGTGCGGGTGGATAATTCTTGGTATAAGCGACCTTTAAATCGATCTACCATATGACAAAGGAACTATTATTGTCAACGTAGTTATATTCGAAAACGCAAACTTCCTTAAGAGCTACTCTAAAGGAAAGCTCAGGGCACCAGTTTATTCACTAGCGCTGCGTCGTATCAGAGGGGTTGTCCAGAGATCGATGTCCAAAGGAGGTCCGAGTCAGGTTGCCAGAGAGACCAGCGTTGATCACAGTGATACCATCGTTCGGGTTTATTGGTTAGCGATTGAACGAAAAAGTTATTTATTAATTCGGAAGAATACGATTTAAAGGTGTCTTATAAAGTGTACGTTAATATGCAAAATCTCGAAGTCCAAAGAAAATTAGCCTTAAACATTCAACACAATAAATCATAATTATTAAATTTTGTTTATTGAAGTTTGAGGTAGATTGCGATGTCAAGCGAAGATGTGAGTCCGATTCCCAGTCATAGCTAATTGTTTGAGGACTAGATTATTGACGCTGCCCTTCTACTTTAACCCTGCTTAAAACTAGAACTAACATAGTACGGACAGTGGTAAAACGTTCAGTTTATACACGACGTTCTTCTGATGTAATGTATGGGTTGCTAAACGAATGGATTACTGGGGTAGACACACACCCCACAGCTATTCTACGCTGCTTTTTCTACGGAAAACGTGGAGCCAGCTTGGATTATTTTGTCTACCTTAGTGAATATGAAATACGGACACATTAGGACAATTTAAGGAACTTTTGAACGTAAATTATTTTTATTTTTTTTTAAATTAAAGTGAAATTAAAAATTTTCGTATGCATGTTGATTTTAATAAATTAAAAAAGTCACGGCTTAGTGTAGAAAAAAATGGGCGATTATGGAAGATATTACAGATATAATATATAGTTTTGCATGGAGGCAAAATTGATCCACTATAACGGGAATTAAGTCATGTGTTCGCAAACGTTACATGTTTCAAGGGCCACGAAGACGCCGTTGTAGAGAGCCGCTTTGATTATTAGCACCACCGCGCTGGCCTTTGTGACTGAAAACAGTTCGGCCTATTTGTTCACGATAATCACCAGTTTAGCTGATAATTGGTAACAAAAACTACAGTTTAGCTCACAATTAACGTTATGTAGTTGATATTGCGACTTGCAAGTAAAAAATGTATTGGGGTATGTCATACCCCACCTCACCGTTAACGTTCCAATGCTTCACCTCACTTCCAAAGGGTTAAACGAAAGTAATACATAGACACCTCGAAATAAGGTTAGCCTACTCACGCCATATATTAACCAGCTTCGTTCAATCGTTAATGAACTAAATACTTCGTCTGTGGATATGTGAGTCACATAGACCGATATCGATTTGTAGAGTGATGGGGAAAAGGATGAGACTGTCACTGACAGAATACGATCAGTTGCGGAGTTTTAACATTGACGATTGAACGAAGCTGTAATGTGTTGAGACGGTTTGGGTTTCATTGTTTAACGATATCTTATGGCTGCCATGGCCGTTGACGTCGACCTTACCCTGGCGTTTTTACGTTCAATAAGTGACGGTGTTAACGAAACTGACGAATATACAGCGTGGGTGAGCTTTCGGTTGCTGGACCTTAACACTAGAAGTACCGAGAAATCGAACTTCCTAGAAGCACCAAGGGGTCATTTAGACCCCACATAATTTATAGTGCGAAGTCAATTGCAAATTCAATGAAATTGACTATCAACTTTATTAACATAAATTACATAAGCATAACCAAATGTATTAAGTAAGTTGGAATGGGATAATAGGAGATCCTCTCCTCTCACCAGATCTCCTATCCTCTAGCCAGATCTCCTCCGCTCTCACTAAATCTACTATCCACTCACCAGATCTCCTATCCTCTCACCAGATTTCCTATCCTCACACCAGATCTCACCCTATCTTTTCGCCAAATCTCCTATCCTCTCACCAAATATCCTACCCAATCACCAGATTTCCTATCGTCTCACGAGATCTCACCCTATCTTCTCGCCAAATATCTTATCCTCTCACCAGATTTCTTATCCTCTTACCAGATCTCATCTATCTTCTCAACAAATCTCCTATCCTCTCACCAGATCTCTCATCTCACCAGATCTTCTCTCATTTCCCAAGATCTTCTATCTTATCACCAGATCTCCTATCCTCTGACCAGATCTCCTCTCCTCTGACTAGATATTCTTTCCTCTCACCAAATATCGTCTTCTCTCACCAGATCTCTCTCCTCTGACCAGATCATCTCTCCCCTCTCACCAGATCTCCTCTCACCAAGTCATCCTTCTTCTCGCCAGATCTCCTATCCTCTCACTTGATCTCCTCTCCTCTCACCAGATCTACTACCCTCTCACCTGATCTCCTATCCTCTCACCAGATCTCTCCTCTCACCATATCTTCTTTTCTCCCACTAGATATCCTCTCCTCTCACCACACTCTTAAATTTGCAATGTTGGATCAGCTTAATCCGCGGTCAAAACAGCTAAAATTCATAGCTAAAAATTAGCTTACTAAGCCTTGAGCTGATCCAAGTAGTTCTACATAGTTGTCGGAATGTACCTAATTTGACTTAAATACCAAGCTGATTCTTCTTTGATTACGTTGGTGACTTGAGTAAGCGAATAGTTGGATCTCCTATGCTCCGTTGTTTGGTCAGCTATGCTTCGTTGTTTGGTCAGCTATGCTCCGTTGTTTGGTCAGCTATGCTCCGTTGTTTGGTCAGCTATGCTCCGTTGTTTGGTCAGCTATGCTCCGTTGTTTGGTTAGCTATGCTCCGTTGTTTGGTCAGCTATGCTGCGTTGCTTGGTCAGCTATGCTTCGTTGTTTGGTCAGCTATGCTCCGTTGTTTGGTCAGCTATGCTTCGTTGTTTGGTCAGCTATGCTCCGTTGTTTGGTCAGCTATGCTTCGTTGTTTGGTCAGCTATGCTCCGTTGTTTGGTCAGCTATGCTTCGTTGCTTGGTCAGCTATGCTCCGTTGTTTGGTCAGCTATGCTCCGTTGTTTGGTTAGCTATGCTTCGTTGTTTGGTCAGCTATGCTTCGTTGTTTGGTCAGCTATGCTCCGTTGTTTGGTCGGCTATGCTCCGTTGTTTGGTCGGCTATGCTCCGTTGTTGGGTCGGCTATGCTCCGTTGTTGGGTCAGCGATGCTACGTTGTTTTGTCAGCTATGCTGCGTTGCTTAGTTAGCCATGCTGCGTTGTTTGGTCAGCTATGCTGCGTATTTGGGTATCCAGCTATGCCTGCGTTGCTGGATTAACTAATTCATAGTATTATAGCCCGCCTATTGTTAGACGGCCATAGTTTCAGAAGGGGCAGCTTTGTTGGAGAGGCGCATCACATAGTTGAATTAAACTTATAAGTTGAACTTATAGGTCAAAAACAAATTCAGCCAGAGCTGCCAATCATTG
>JACEVL010001519.1:0-25477 GCA_020284085.1 Aporrectodea caliginosa
CTTTTTAAAAAAGCCATTGGGGCCCCTTTTTTTGCCCAAAAATTCCGGGAACCCCCCTTTAAAAAAAAGGAAAAAAAGGGGCCCAAAGTTTTTTTAAAAATTTACCAAAAAATAATTAATTAAAAATATTATTTATTTATAACCATTTTTATTAACTTATTATCTTTCAATTAAAATTTTTTGCGTTACCAAATGCCTTTTTGGAAACCCGGGACCAAAAAAAAAATTTGGGGGGGGTAAAAATTTGGGCCGGCCCCCTCCCCCTTTCAAAATTAAATTTTTTTTTAAAACCCCGCCCCCCCCCCTATTTTGTTGAAAAAATTTAAAGGGAAGCCCCCTGAAAATTTTTAATTTCTTACCTGTTTTTATACATAATATTCTTGTAAAATATTAAATAAACATTTTGTATTTCTTTCGAGGCTGTGAGGACAAACATTTTGCGGCCCGCCGCGTGCTTACCAACAATCACAGTGGCCCGTAGGCCACACAAGGTTGGCCACCCCTGAGTTAGCAGAACAAGGCATACATACAAAAGCCAGAGACCCTTACAATGGTTTTGTTCCGTCCTTGGAGTTGATGGGTGAAAGATCGATGAGGCCTTGGTCCGTCTGACAGGCACAGGCCCCTTGAGGGGTGATGCACTTGGGCGGCTGAGCTGGACCTCCCACAATGAAAGGGGGATTATCAGGGGCCCTGCGCTTCCATTGCAAGGAATCCACTTCCATTGACTTCTCCTCTTTTGCAACGCCGAGACAACCAGATATATGCAACAAGACGACGCAAGCAACAGACGCGGACAACAAACGAAACATCGCCATCGCCACTATTTTCTCGGTCTCAGTTCTGCGGTGACGATTATGTAATTTATGTTTCCAGCTGAAAACTGTTTTCCTATATCACAGTAAATTTCTCGATCGAACTAAAACGCCTGTTTCTCGAGATCAAGTATACGTCGCCAATATGAGTCGTGTATAGCCAAGAACCATTTTCAGTTCAGCTAACTTCCAATCTTAGTCGGTCTACATATTACTCTCATTCTCTCTGTTCTCTGACTTGCATCTGATCGAGGGGTAGCTCTCTGTCTGCTGCCGCTGCAACTGACGTGTATAGGCAGGCCTACTATACATGCCTATATATATAGGTTACCATATATAATATGGTGTATACTATACCATATTCAGGATATATATATGGCACGAATGGATATATTAAATAAAAGGGAAGGTCACCAGTCTTGTAAAATATTTCACTGCTCATACTCTGTATATAGCCTGGATATGTATAGGGTATGTAATCATCGTATACGTTGTGTCATAAGAGCAGCTGGCGTTGAGTCGTCCCTCGATGACCTTTGAGATCATATGACTTTTTGTTGCTAGTGGTAAATACGTATATCGTTGGACGTCATCCTCAAGAGGTGCCGCCTCCTTTTACCTCGTGATTCATATAATCTGTACTTGAAACGAAGGCACTTCCGCTATGCACCTGTGTATGAGATATGAGTGATATTAGTAAGCATATTCTTTAATTAGAAGCACTAGCAAACGCACAACACTGTACATGGCATTCTTAATACATTCAAAAGGAGTTGTATTATATACAATACATCCAAGAACTGAATGAGAGAAGATATTGCATATCAAGGGAAACCTATCGGAGGAAGAGTTAGGGTTAGATATAAATGGAAAATGAAGAGCCTAAATAACCAGATCTAGGGAAACCTTGTGCGTTTGTAAAGCATCCTGGCAAGGAAGCATTTCTGAGTCAGGTTGTTAAACCTGGATAGCTCACGGTTATAGGACCGTGGCCGCAGGGAGTAGCGAGTTTGTTTGATCGGCGGCAACAATTGGTGTGATAATGACACGGATCGCGCAGAATACAGACAGAGTCTGGTATCCGCATTGCTGCAAAGAGTCTAAAATGAGGAAGAAGACAGAGGGAAGTATACATTTACAGTACCTCTGGCGTACCAGCCTCCTGATAATTCCCTCAAGGACCTCCCGCTTCTGCCGCTCCTTCCCTCCCGCGAAGCCCTACAGCACAGACGAGCTATAGAGCATCAAAATTCGAATGATTATTATTATTGTGCATTTATTAAGCGCCACTATCTAATGACCGTGCAACGAACAATGGTGCTGAGCAGTTTTGAGTGAAGCAGTTCCTCTAGGTTCCTAAACAGTGATTGTTTCAGAGGAAGCTCGAACCCGTACGCTTAGCGTTGCAAGGCGAGCGCTCTAACCAATTGGGGCTAATGGAGTACATTTTGGACTCTAATTTACCTCAAATTTTTTACCGATGATTTCGATATAAAAGTACCATAAACCATCTAAATCTGTGAAAAATATTAGTTTAGTATGTGAATAAACTGAGATTTTAGGTTTTAGAAGAACACCACTCGCAGTCGCATCATTAAAAATTGAAATGTCCTCCTAGTCGAATTTTTAAAAAGCGAGATTAGTACAGTTTTAGAGTGAAATTATACAGCAACATTCTGAACTGAATTCTGATAGACTTGAATTTAGCCTGACCCATTATTTTATCGGCAGCAGCCAGCAGGGCCTGCGATTTGTTGGGGAGGGACTCACTAGAACGTCCGAGTGAGGGGACTGCGAGTGCGGAAGGCTCACAGCCATACAGCCGCGATTACGGAAGGCAAGAAGCTCCTAACGACTAGGGGTACGGGGAGCGTCGTAAGGTCCCCCATCGGGGTCTGGGGCGGAGCCCAGAAGCTGACGCAATTTTGAGCATTTGATACCAAATGGAGTACATTTTGGGCTCTTGTTTACTAAAAAAAATTTCAAAAGTTGGAGGGGACCGTCCCAACCTGTTCGAAAGTTGGGGACGCGTCCCACGGGTCCCATAGGGTGGTTGCGCCTATGCATGCAAGCTATATCAACATGAAACAAAACTTTACGTTATTGTTCACGGGAGTCAAATATGTCGGTGGTCCTTGCAGTTATTGCAAGTTACTCCCGTTGTTTCATGCGAATGCTTCCTGAAAACAGGCTTCCCACTTCATCTTCAGTATCTGTTTAAGCTAATATAAGTTCTAAATCTGACAAACGTTTACGTAGAATATTGGTTTACGTTATGATGTTGCATTCAGCCATTTTCACACAGATATGCGTATTATTATTTATTATGATCACTTCGAGTTTTCAAAAGATAAATAAGTAACCAAGCAAATGAAGCCCTACATTCCCTCTAAAGAACGCCATATTTGTTTCTCTTCCAGGAAGAATACTGAATACGCTATAGTCGAAAATCTAAGGGGGTGGTATCCACCGCTCTGAGTACTCGGCTATATCGGGTATAACTTTATAACCCGTTAACCGCCGCAAAGCCAAGAAATTCAGGTGCCGCACCATATTGGTAAAAATAGCGAAATTTTTGTGGTTTATTGTTAGTTGCGTAATTAATTTAGTAGTTGTAGTAGTAGTAGTAGTAGTAGTAGTAGTAGTAGTAGTAGTAGTAGTAGTAGTAGTAGTAGTAGTAGTCAGCAGCAGCGGCAGCAGCAGCAGCAGCAGCAGCAGCAGCAGCAGCAGCAGCAGCAGCAGCAGCAGCAGCAGCAGCAGCAGCAGCAGCAGCAGCAGCAGCAGCAGCAGCAGCAGCAGCAGCAGCAGCGGCAGCAGCAGCAGCAGCAGCAGCAGCGGCAGCAGCAGCAGCAGCAGCGGCATGGCAGCAATGGCAGCAGCAGCAGGTATTTTGTCGCGTATAGATTTTTGTATGATCAATGCATACATGGATAGTATACACTATACATTTTTGTATGACGCATATATACATATGGTTTATCTACATAGATTGATAGACGATATACCTACACTAATATACGATATACATATATAGATGTTCACTGATTTTATGGCATATATAATTATATACACACATTGCTGACCTACTGACAAAATCTACATCCAAACACTGTGAACTCGACCCTGTGCCTACATGGCTTCTAAAATCTCATTCTCACCTATTTGCCATTATCCTAGCTTTCCTAATCAACCTTTCGCTCTCTACTGGCATACTTCCAAACTCTCAGAAGAGGGCAGTCATTCGTCCTCGTCTCAAGAAGAGTGGCCTTGATTCCACTCTCTGTTCTAACTATAGGCCTATCTCTAATGTGTCCTTCCTATCTAAGATGATCGAGAGAGTAGTCCACACTCAGCTCTACTCTTACCTCTCTGCTAACAACCTGCTCCCGCCTCTTCAGTCGGGATTCAGGCAATTCCACTCCACTGAAACAGCCGTCCTGAAGGTCTATAATGACCTGGTCCTTGCTGCTGACAAGGGATATGTGACTGCCTTAATACTCCTAGACTTCTCTGCTGCTTTCGATTGTGTGGATCACTGCATCCTACTTAAAGTTTTGCAAGATTCCTTTGGCATCTCTGGCACTATCCTCAACTGGTTTCTGTCTTACCTCTCTAACCGCACTCAGTATGTTCGCATCAACCTCCTCATTTCATCAATCGCTTCTGTGCTTTTCGGTGTCCCACAAGGTTCTGTCCTGGGGCCTCTATTGTTCATCCTCTATACCTCTGCACTCTCAGCCATCGCCTCTCGTCATGGCATAGAAATCCACCTCTATGCTGATGATACTCAACTTTATGTACATCTGCGACTAAATGAGGTTGCAAATGCTACAAAGAGACTTCGTGCCTGCATTGACGACATCATGCTATGGAGCCTGTCTATGCGCCTCAAACTCAATCCCAGCAAATCTGAGCTCATCTGGTTTGACCGTTCTTCTAAGCTGCTGCAGTGTACTGAACTCTCACTCTCTACCTCCTCCTCTCTACTCTCTCCAGCACCTACTGTTCGGGATCTTGGGGTCATCCTTGACTCCGCACTTTCCCTCAAACCTCAAATAGCCGCCATCTCTCGGGCGTGCTTGTTTCATCTCAGGAGAATCCGACAGCTTCGCTCTACTCTTGACTCAGCATCACTGAAAACACTAATACACTGCCTTATTCTGACGCGACTTGACTACTGCAACTCGGTACTCTATGGTCTCCCTGAATGCACACTGCTTCCTCTAACCAGAATATTGCATCAGGCTGCAAGACTGTGTCTTGGACTCTCTTACCGAGACCATATCACACCTGCTCTTCGTTCTCTACACTGGCTTCCTGTCTGTGAGCGTATCCGCTTCAAGATGGCACTCCTCATGTACAGAGCATGCACAGATCATCTCCCTTCCTACTTGTCTTCCATGGTCACACCTTGCAACTCTGTTAAAGGTCGCTCCTCTCTTCGATCAGCATCTGCTGGAAAGTATGTTGTTCCTGGTACGCGTCTTGTTTTTGGCCGTCGCTCATTCACAGTTGCCGGTCCCTCCATCTGGAACTCTCTACCTCCTCATGTTCGCAACTCTCTTAGCGAGACTGTCTTTCGCTCCAAACTTAAAACCTACCTCTTTCAGTCTATTTATGGCTCTTAATAGTTGCCCAGCTTCAATGTGCACTTCTGAACTTTGTAAGGAGGGCATTATCAAATTAAAAAAAAATTACAGTTGTACATACATACGCTGATAATATTGCGACATGCATCATACATATATACATACATTGATGTATGCTATTATATATTATAGCCGGTTTAAAAAAATTTGTCCGCCCAAATATAGCCTATGACATCCTCTGCTAATATAATATGCGCCATACTGCATGAAATACGCCACACGAGCTCTATGCCTGAGTCATTACGTTTATGCCGGATTAATCCGGCGCTAAGGCGTGAGGATTTTCAGCTGGCCGCCGGATATATCCGGCATGTGGCGTTAAAGCGGTTTGGCGTGGGATACGACCATGATGTTTACCTCAAAATGTGCGCAAATGAACCTCCTACAGATAACTAAAATGTCAAAATTATATTCCATATGGAACAAGTTTGTGAAGCAAAAACCCTGGGGGAGTTACCACTCCCTTGGTAGCCCAAGGGTTAAAGACTCTTGTTGCGCGCGCAAGGTCCGTCAATTCGAATATGAGATGATGATACATGTATAATAGGCATTAGTGGCGGGCTATAAATTTTTCCTCACACATTAGCGATCTCCGTACAATATTTGCTACATTACCTTTAACATCGACAAATCCAGAGCGTACCTATTCGGCAATGAAAGTTCTTAAAAGTTATTTATGCTCAAAATTGACCGACGACAATATGCAGAGAGTGGCTATGACTTACATTCAGAAGAATAATTGGAAATTCAGTGTTGAACGATTATTATTGAACGATTCGGAAAAATTGACCGCAAAGACTCAACTGATGGAAAGGGACTTGTAAATTTAGAATAGCTGTACAGTTGCTGTTACTTTGTTTAAAGTAGAATATAAGAAATCTGTTTCACTTCCTGAAGCATTGTTAATGCGTTTTATTTAAGCCTTAATTGAAAGTTACGCTGTGAATGTCAAAAATAAGAACGTAGTAGAAAGTTGATTCCGTGATTGTCTAAAACTCAATGCCTCGGGAGTTCGCCCCAGAAATCACCTATTTATATAGGTACTCTGCAAAATACAGTTACGGAGTAAGCACCCCTATGGTAAAATTCTAGCTAGCCTACGTCATTGTTTATTGTAACTAAGCAGTAACTAAAATACAAATCCAGTAACTATAACTAAAAAAATACTAACTATAACTCAGTGATGGCCCTGATGGGGACAATAGTCTTTTGAAAATAAATTTCTATTTTCAAAATAGAAAATACTATTTTATTTGTATTTTTAAAAATACTTTTTAAAAAGTATTTTATTAAAGTATTTTCAAAATAGATTTGAAAAGTATTTAGCTGAATTCAAAATACTTTTCTAAGGTAGGGGGAAGTGAGCCAGGACGGCCATGCTAACGATAAATATCAATTTTCATGCATGAAACAAATGGAATGAAAAGGAAATAAACTGTTGTGGTATACACTTTATGAAACCTGATTATAATCATCAAATGGCAGCACACTAAATCTTCATTTATGACTATTTAGTCAAGAAAACTGCATGCCAGGAAAGTGAGCATCTTGCCCCATGGCTACCTGGAATAGAAAGGTTGTAATGCATTCTGCGCTCTATCAAAGATGAGTAGTTAGTCCCTTAAGCTTATTCCGAAAGGGAACCATGAATGTGATGCGGCAGAACCTTCATTTGCTTAGCCTCGGCGTATTAAGGCGGGTTACCAGCATAGAACGAGTATGCGCATAATATTATGTCTAGCTAAGCGTTTCCCAAAGTGAACCCTATATACTATAATATTATAGGGCTCCACGAGGGGTAGACAAGGGTTCCATGAGGAAATTGGATAACAGTGTTGTTTGAATATGTTGTTGCATTATAAATCAGACTGCGAAGTGAAGACAGAGGTTCTGTGTGAAAATTTTATTTAAAATTAGTTCTAATGTAATTTTTATCGTTCAAAACTGTATATGGGGCTTAGTCCAATCACGGCTTAAACCATTAACAAGAATATGCTTTGTTTAGGTCGGGTTCCATCACAAAAGCTAAAGATCAAAAGGGTCTCGTTACTTTCCGTAGCCAGAAAAGATTGGGAAGCACTGATCTAGCAATCGAAAAAGCTCGTTCACCAACTCTTCTTGTAACAACATTTACACTAAGCTAGCAGAATATGAAACAATAACATCCCTCTTGTTTAAACAACTAGAAAGCACGCATAAGTTCAAATAAAACGCATTTAAACCTCAACATTACTTTTAAAATCCATTATGTGCTTTACAGTAACTTGCCACATTAAATTTACGCTTTACATTAAAAAAGTAAACTATGCAGGTCACGTGTTGTTAGCACTGGTGTCGAAAATTGCGAATGAAATGCGTTAGCTTTGTGGTTTTGATAATCGATGTATAGTGTCTCGGTTCCCGAGGCAGCCAGTTGCGAGGTTAAGTTGAAGATCTTTTGTCTGGTGGACCATTGTTGTGCTATAGTATGCAGAAGAGCCAGAAAAGACGCAGATTAGGTGAAGGAGGAAGAAAAAGAAATGAAGAGGAGGAGGAGGAGGAGGAGGAGGTTGAGAGAGGAGATTAGGAGGAGGAGGAGGAGAGAAAGCGGAATTAGGGAGGAGTAGGAGAAAGAGGGAGTAGGAGGAGGAGCAGTAGTATTGGGAAAGATAAGAAGTGGAGAAGGAAGATGAGGGAAAGAATAAGAAGAGAAGGGAGAGGAGCATGAGTTGGATGAGTAAAACAGAGATGAAGAAAGAGAAGATTGGGTAGGTTTGAGAAGATTGAGGACGGTAGGAGTCTGACTTGGTGCAGAGTCAGACTTGGTGCAGAGTCTGACTTGGAGCGGAGTCTGAAGGAATGCGAATAGTGCCGGTTTCAAGAGCTTAAGGAATAGAGGTAAGGAGCTCCTGTCGAAAGACGATAGGCAGAATGCTGACCACGAGAAGACGCAGAGAAGAAATAGCCGGAGGAGATGGAGGATGAAGAGCAGATGGAGGAAGAGGAGGAGAGTGAGAAATGGGAGGATATTAATGCGATGAGGAATTAAGGAACGTTTGATCATTGTTTTATCTGTTCGTAGTTTGCTTTTCTACCTCCCTTGACGGTTTGGACGACAAAAGTTCCTCCATCCTGTAACAGGAAACAAAGACACACGAGTGATCAGCGGTATATTTGCTAATTAACAATAGATAACAGCCACTAATTGCAAAACTGTTTAGATACTTTGGAAGAAGATGAAAAGCAGTCCCTGAGGCAGCACTGGATACGACTTGTTGGTGACTTCATTTTCTCAGTCTCGGCGTATTTGTGTGTGCGGATGTCCTCAGTCCTCTGATGTCTGTCTGTCTGTCTGTCTCCCTGTCCGCAGCGAGGAACCTCGTAGCATGTCCTCTGTCATGCAGATACGTGTATATATACATATATACACACGCAATCACATATTGTATTGTATTGTATTGTATTGTGTCTATCAATTTATATAGCGCCTCTCGCAGTGCACACCAATCAGAGGCGCTCCCAGTGCAGTGCGAAAGACCCAGAGAAAGAAAGAGAGGTCTTCAGACAACGAAAAGAGGCACTTGGCCCACCATTTAATAAACAGGAACGTGTCAAATGAGGAAGCAGGTTCCATAGTGCAGGACCAATGAAGGCAAAGGCTCGCGTTTTAGCCATAGCAGTTCTCGCTCATGGGACAAAGAGAGATCATCATATATATATATATATATATATATATATATATATATATATATATATATATATATATATATATATATATATATCTCTCTCTCTCTCTCTCTCTGTGTGTACGCGTGCGTCTGCTTTTTGTCACGAATGTGTGTATTAATATTTGTGTATATATAATCATCAAATAAAACTGAATGCATATATTTAACTATAAAATAATGCATATAATCGTCATTGTCAGGGTGTGGTGGGATGAGAGACCGATCGTTCCCATTCGCTTACCTTGACCAGTCCGGGTACCCCCATCCAGAAGCTAGCGTTGGGGATTTTATCAACGCCTTGGGCGCCTCTTGCAAAATGCATGAAGAGAACTCCTCCAATCAGATAGACGGCAATGATGGTGAAGAACCTAAAATTGGAACAACATGCAATCAAAGATTTAATGGGTTATCCTAGATTTATGTTCCACATGCCCCCAAGGAATCTATATATAGAGGGATGGAACTGAACTCCGTCACTGTCCTGTCTGTGGTAGTTAGGGTGTCCCAGAAAAACCAAAGTCCTCAGATTTTAATGGCCAACCTCTAAAAAGTTTCTCTTGGCTATTCTGATAAAAAATGCAAAGTTACAGCAAGATTGAAGATCATTTAGACGTGGCTCAAAGCCTTTTCAAATTTCGTATACCCCCATGCAATAGCCTGTGTGGAAATTTTACCAACATATCGGTTTTCAATGCATAACTTTCAAACGGGAAGAGATATTCAAAATTCCTTTGGTGAGGTTTCCTGGAAATGTTTGCACACAGCATAGGTTTTGTCTCATAAGGTTACTCTTGCATGACGCCATGTGACATGACGTCAAACTTTGACGTCACAGTTGACATTGCGTTGGATCAATGGTTCCTCTTGACGAGTTGTTCTTAAAAGGTTAATTTTTAGGTATCAAGTTATGGTTCTAGGAAAGAAGGATTTGCATACAATATTCTTGAAACCCCTTAGCAGCTTCTTCTTCCAAAACATGTGACATGACGTCACTCAACTTTTTAAGCAACCACTCCAATCTCCAAAGCCAGAAGTCTTGGAAAGGAGATCTCGATGTCTGCAGAGTAGGGTTTTCGACTACAAGGAATTTGATAATAATATTATATTTCACAGTCCATGTGACCTCAGTCACCGTGACGTTCCTAGTGACCTTATATATATCCATAGCCACCCACAAGTCTTAGAAAGTTGATCTTGGTGCCAACTGTAAAATGTGTGGCTACAAGAAATCCTGAAGACACATGCCTACCACTCTGCTGTAATTAAATTCCATAATCTATAATATCAAGTAACACGCTGATTGGGTTGTACAGTTAATATGACCTTGGAAGGTCGTAGACAGTTTCCTAGATCAATTTTCTGTGAATCACAACGTACAATAACAAATCTCATGATTAGGAAAGTGCTTATATGCCTTCACTGAATATGAACCACAATCACAATTCTATTGCTTGCAATTCCCGAGAAACGAAGGGCAAACACGCCGGGTCGTCAAGTCAAGTGACTTTGAACCTCAGATGTAGTGCAATGTAATTGTTAACTTATATAGCGCCGTTAATAGCAGTGACCATTCAGTAGTGCTCCGAGTGCGAGTACCCCTATAGAGAAGAAATAGGTTTTGAAGAAAGAGAAGTAGGAAAAGATCTAGAAGGAATGGAAACGCGTAAAGAGGAGGTGAGGGAATTCCACAGGGCAGGCCCAATGGTGAGGAATGACCTAGCTTGCGCCAAAGTGGTCCTAGTTCGCGGGACAAAGAGATCATGCTGGTCCAAAGAGAGGAAAGGTTGGAGAGAAGCTGCAGAATGAGGAAAGCGATCGTAACCTATAATGTTGAGTGTACAGTTTTTATGGCGGCCCTTAAAATCATAAAAATTATTAGACATCAAGAAAACTATTCTAGCACTTGTAGTTTCGGAGAACCAAAGGTTAAACATTGCAGGTCAATGGACTCTGATCTACAGTCATGCACTCAGCATATGAGTCATCATGACTCTGTTGAGTATACTTCTTTGGAATCCAAGACTGAAAAACATCATATACGCCAGAAATGTTTTACATAAACTTGTAGTTCCCCTGAGGCCAAAGGTTAGCCATTACAGGTCGAGTGACCTTGAACTACAAAGTCATGCTATGGTCATACGATGGTCATACCAGGTTGTTTATAACTCTATTTTATTTCCTTGAGCCCAGAAATTTTGGACTGACACCTGCTTTTTAGCCTTCACCGATAACGAAATATTATGACAATAGTTTTCAAATGACCTTGAAAATGAAGGTCATCCGACTGTCTAAAATGTGAGAAATTGCATTTTTGACTTCACCCCGGAAAACCCTGTCATAGACAAAAAAATCACTTCTCGATTGCTTTTAGTTTCTGAGATACTCTGGGATAAAATTTCTCAATGGTAAATCAATGTGAATGATTCAGCTATACAATGCTTAACTTAGAGTCGCTTGAGCCACGTCTAAATGTTAATCAAATTAGCTGTAATTTCATACAATATAATAACTAGTCCTAAAGAAACTTTGTAGAGGTTGGCCATTAAGATATATAAACTTTTGAAAAGTCTCTGTCATTTTGGGACACCCTAGTGGTAGTGCCAGTCCCAAGCCTGAAGAAAAGAGGAGGGCGACGCTAATCTTTGTTGTGACACGGAGTCGATAAACAGCCAGTGGCGTTGGAATAACTGCATATTCGGTTACATCCTTATCTACAGATGTCGCCCCGCTTTCATTTTTACGTCTGCTATTAGATTTAACGTTTAAAATTCAACAGGTATTTTCTTTACCTTTCAAACATAATTATTCGTCGATTTCCTTCACTTATGTATAATTATAATTAATTGAAAGCATTTGTTTAATTAAAGAAGACACGACATTTTTCTGATCCCGATTATTTTCGCACAGTATGCTGTCACACGGCGTTAAAAACAGAAGTTTCCAGTATTGTATATTTGCAGATCTTGCCTGTCCCTTAACTAACTCAACTATAATCAGTACACTAATCGTATACCATCAGTGGGAAGAACACACAGCAAAGGAGAGGTCTGGCCACCCGCCCGGATATGCCGAGGCATAGGAAAACGAAGTCGCAAACACTTCATGCCCAAGGCTGAGTCTCAGACTAACTTCAGGGACTGTTCTTCTCTTCTTCATTTCGGATATGTGAATTTTTAAAAAGACTTTTGCTTATGCCAGTTAAAGGGTTTGAGGGAAAGAAGAAGGCGTTCTTGTTTTATTTTCTGAAAGTAACCCTTGTTGCTGAGTGCAGGTAGTATCGAGAGGCGTTGTTTTTGTCGTCATTATCACTTCAGTTGTCACAGAGTACTTACACGATGATCAGTATGGTACCAACGCTCATACTTCCTGACGATTTCGGACACGCATGCTTGGAAGTGAGAGTGAGTTTCTGCAATCGAATCAAACACAGACGAAACTAAGGCATTGTAAGGTTTGGTTAGGTAGTTAGGTAGGGTAGGATAAGGCCTATGGTGCATGGTGCAGCAATGCAAGGTAAGGCTTGGTAAGGTAAGGAAGGGTTAGGCATGTTATGGTTATGGTATGGTAGGTTAAGGAAAGGTATCGTATGGGATGATATGGTAGGGAGAATTAAGGTAATGTTTGGTATATTATGGTATATGGTAAGGTGAACGAGGGAATGTGTTCTAGTAATAAAATCTAATATAATCCAGAGACTTCCATTGCGTTGTTATCATAATGACCAAAGTCGATCAGTTTGCGTGAAATCATAATCTAACAGAATGATCCAATGGAGTGGTCAGGTTGAAATTTTAGAATTTAAGAATTACGGACTATGCACATTTTTTAAAATATGGCTGCGTGACACATTTACATGTAATTAGCATAGTTATAAATATGACCGTATATTGATATACTGGCGGGTCTAGGAGTTCGTAAAGAGAAGAGTTTAGACATAATAATTGTGTATCTGGAGTTTTATAAAGGGTATTTTTGGAGCCCCTCAAAGGGAGGTATTCTGCGGTAGAAAGCTGTGGTTTTTCCATTGCAATTTCCTTGAGTAGGCTAGCCATTACCCAACTCGATTTGGAAGAGGGTGACTCGGTGACGAACCCAAATGACCAAATGGAGGCGTGGCCACGAATTGGCTCGCCATCGTTAAGTGACAGAAGAAAGGAGAACTTCTGTAGCGCCAGTGTATGTTTGTACTTTTCCTTTGCTTAGAAGAGAAGAAGCAGTTCTTAACTTACGTAAGGATTGTTTGTTGAGGTGATAGTCAGGGTGCCTTCTATCGTTTGGTCACAAACTAAAGTCACGACCGACCTGTTGTAAGAGAAGAAAGGAATAACAGACAGACACACAGACACACACAGACGGGCAACACACAAACGGACAGACGGACCCACATAGACAGGCAGACAGGCACACACAGACAGGCGAGGCGGGCAGGCAGACAGGCGGACAGACCTATAAGATAGACAGACATACACACAGACATACAGATAGGCAGACACAAAGTCTAGCCCTAACAATGTTATTTAAGTTTAATTTTCTATAATCGTATTGATCAATGATCATTAAACAAATCGTCTAGCCATCTGTAAATGTACCGCGGAAAATTGACAGCCTGCAATATCGGATTATTTTATCCTTTAGGACAGCATCAACAAATTGACTTTGAAAATTACTGAGTTGATTATTTCCTGTAAGTTTCCTGCTGTTGTTGTTGAATCAATAAATGGCTGATTGATTGATTGATTGAAAGGCACACAGACAGACAAAGACACAGACAGACACATAGACCGCAGACGCACAGACAGATATATATATACACCGACACACAGACACGCAGAAAGACAGACACGCAGAAAGACAGACACGCAGAAAGACAGACTTGTATTGTCTCGAGACACTGTCTCGGTCTCGAGACGTCTCGAGATAGGTTTTTTGATGTCTCGGTCTCGGTCTCGAGGTCATTTCTCGACTTTTTGGAAACTGTCTCGAAGCGAAAGCCTTGTTCTTTTGTAGAAGCGGTCTCCATAGTTCTCGTACAGACTGTCTCTTGTTCTGAACGTCGTACAGTATCGCGCTATAAAATTGTCCTGGGCCGAACGGATAACTAGTTAATCGGAAGCGCCAAACAGACAGGAAGTTTAAAAAGCGGTGTTTCTGGTATTAAGAGATATTGAAAAAAGCAGTTTTAACTTTTAAGTTTGCACTTTCAGTCCAAATATCTTAAAATGTCTCATAAAGAACCTGAAAAAGTGAAATTTGCATTCACGCAATTGGAAATCAATGAAAAACAAATTCATGGCATGTCGCTTGCCGTTTGTGTAAAGCCAACATAAGCGAAACGCTTGGAACAACATTGAGTTTCTTAACCCTCTAAGGGACAAGATTTTTTTGGTCTGCAAAATGTTCAAAACTAACATAAATACATTGTTTTGGGTTCTCCTGTCCGTAGTTTATTTTATACTTAGTAGAACACATTTGCATTATGGCCACTTTTTTTTATGGGACAGATATGTCCCATTGTCCGTTAGGCAGTAAAAGTACATTTTTGTGCTATGTTGGACTATGTTGATTAAATGTCAGAATATGATCATGTACCATGTAGCAAAGAATTTATTTGAACAGATATGATATATAGATAGTTAGTGTGGAACAGTTACGGTCACTTTGCAAACATAGAACAACACTACAGGTGGCACACTGAAATCTTGACCGGTTATCTTTGCCCATCTTGTGACAAAGCTTACATCTCTTCCTGTCAGGCAAGATGTGAGGCAAATGATTATGTATCAACACTGGAGACGCCTTTCTTTGATTGCTCCAGTCGGAAAAGCATTCCTCCTGGAAGTACAAGTACCTATGAGACCACGAACCACCTGCTGTCTGAACTCTAAATGTGTTAGGCCTATTTTGGTGTCTGTTGGGAGACTTGTAATTCAAGTAGCCATTTACCACTGTTTCGACCAGGCTATCAAACATCACTCTGAGATAATACTTCTATCGGCATCAAATTCTATTACATAATACGTTTTGAGCTGGTCTTCCAGATCAACTCCTCCCACATAATTATTTGTTGTATTCTTTCACCCATGATGGAACGTTTATAACACAACCTTCACAGCGGAACCTTCTTACGTCTGTCTATCTATATGCTCTGTACCTACGGATGGTTCTGAATTGGATATGAGATGGACAGCCTTTGTGTCCATCCACCTCAAAAAGTTCATCTGCTTCTCCGTTGTTTGGAGGGACTGAATGTCACCTCTTGTATGCTTGCAGGCCCTAGGCATATTTGTATGATGTATGAATGTATGTATGTATTGCATGTAAACTGTATGTATGTATGTATGTATAGATGGATGTAAGTATGCATGCATACATGTATTTATGTATGTATGTGTGTATGTATGTCTGTATGCATATATGTATGTACGTATTTATGTGTACATGTATGTATATATGTATGTATGTATGTATGCATGTACATGTTTCTACGTATGCATGTATGTATGCATATATGTATGTACATATGGATGTATATATGTAAGTACATATGTATATGTCTATGTATGTGTGAATGCGTATTATATGTATTTGTGTAAGTCTGAATGCATTTATGTATGTCTCTATGCATGCATATATGTATGTATGTATGTATGTATGCATGTATGTATGTATATATATATATATAAATGTATATGTGTAATATGTTTTGTATGTACGAATGCAAGTATGCATGAATGCATATATGTACGTTTTTACAATGCCCTTTCATGTACAGGCATTTTGTACATGCATTTTATGACATTGCCTAACGGACAATGGGACATATATGTCCCATGAAGATTTTCTTCAAAATCTGCAAAACTGTGAAAGGAATGGTTCTTGTCAATGAATATCCTCTTTTGTGAAGAGTCACTGTACATTATTTAAAAGTTTTTTAATATATTATTCCTATGTGAGAAAAAATAAAAAATGACAAAGTTTGTATTTTATTTTAAAAAATTAATAATTTTAAAATAAAAATATCTGGCCCATAGAATGTGTGGGAACTCATGAAAAGGTCACAGTCAGATTGATCAAATACTGAACAAATAAATAAAATCGTTAAACAAACCCATTTGCTCAATCTAATAAATCTAGGCACTTTTTTCTGACATGGGACATATATGTCCCATATCCCTTAGAGGGTTAAGGTGAGTGATGTGACTTATGTCGCTAATAATTATATGGAATGTTGTTGGTTTAAGTATTAAAATCATATAGAAGATTTCATGGAAATATTAAATTTTTTATAGTTTATACAATTAAGGTGATCGGCTGATTTCAGTGTCCTGGTATTCGACTTCAAAAGTTGAGAGAAAAATTGTTTCGGGATTTGGATCCAAGGTGCATTTCATTCGTTTTGAACTGTCTCGAACTGTCTCGGACCTTGTGTCTCGTCTTGGTCTTGGTCTCGAACCCCATTGTCTCGGTCTCGAGTTTTATGTCTCGTATACAAGTCTACAAGTATACAAGTATACATCAATAGAATGATGTTGTTGGACTGGATGATGGAGGAAGATTACGGCAAACTGAAGGAAAGAGCCAGAAAACGTGATGAATGGCGAAATTGGACGTACGAACCTGCCTAGGAAGGCAGAGAACCAAAAGAAGACCAAAAGAAGATACAAGTCTGGCAGAAAGACACAGACGCACAAGCAGACGCACAAATGTCAATCTCTTCCAGCTGAAGAGACGTTCGAGCGCTTTCCATCTTCCAGGATTTAGGAAGTTGTTGATGCTGCTGATTACGTCCAATGAACAGGACGATGACAACACTGATGATGTTAATGATGACGCTGAAGAAGAGGAGGAGGAGGAGGGAGACAATTACGATTTTATTAAGACGATGATGTACAGTTGGTAATGCTGACGACGACGACGATGATGATGATGAGGAGGAGAAAGAGGAGGAAGAGGAGGAAGAGGAGGAGAGGATGATTACGATGATGATGACTACGAAGATGATGATGTTGATAATGATGATGTTGATGATGATGATGATGATGCTGATGCTAGCAATGACTAAGAGTGACTTACTGGTACCATCCTCCGGTGGGATAGTTAATTTGCAGCTGTTGAGTGGACGGATCGTTTTGGAATTTAGCGCTCGCGTGGCTTCCAAGGACATCGCACCAATAATTGCTATAGCATTGACAGATCTGTACAAAGAACGTTAACTGCTGTAGCACGTATATGTCTCTGTACAATCAGAATAACTGCTATATCTTACGCATTCATATACATTTTATAACTACTATATATAGCACTGGAATAGTCCTTCACGAAGCCACTTGCATGTACCACTGGCATATCTCTGCGTAATATAACTGCTATATCTTATATAATGCAATGCAATATAACTGCTATGTAGCACTGGCTTATCTCTGTGTGCTGCAGTACAACTGCTATATCTTATGCATGTATACACATACAATTTATTTATTAATTCATTCCGAGAAAATTTATATTGCGCCTCTTGAAGGAGCGTACTCAGAGGCGCATTATACAATGGAATATAACTGCCACATAGCACTGGCAGATAGGCCCTGTAACTGTGCAACTACTATTTCAATGCATGATGCAATATAACTGCTATATATATATCTGATAAATATATATATATAAGCTTAGTGCAATATAGCTGCTGTATCGCACCCCCTGGATTTCGCGTTTGGTTTCATATATCATATCTTGTAATACAGCAATGAATTCAGCATTCATTTTTGAACAGAATGGTATATTTAGTTGTACATTATGTGAATGCACCTCGAAATTACATAATTTTTAACAACGAAACCGATAATTAGCGATATTTTATATTATTGCGTACATTGTTTCCTTTTTGGATAAACAAATATAAGATTATGTGTGTTTTGAAGCTGATCTATGTATCCAAGAACAGTTTAAACATAATGATGTTTAATTTGTAACAATAGCCTATAATCTAGTCCATAGATGTAGCGAAATCTAAAGGCATGCAGCTATATCAGCATGAAACAAGACTGCGTTATTGTTCACGGCAGTCAAATATGTCGTTGTTTTGTGCGAATGCTTCCTGTAAACTGGCTTCTCACTTCATCTTCAGTATCTGTTTGAGCTAATATAAGTTCTAAATCTGTAGCTGTTGACAAACGTTTACGTAGAAATATCGGTTTACGCTGTGATGCTGCATTCAGCCATTTTCAGACAGATATCGCATATTATTATTTATTTTGATCATTTCCAGTGTTCAAAAGACAAATAAGTAAGCAAGAAAATGTAGCCCTGCATTCCCTCTACAGAATGGTATATTTGTTTCTCTTCCAGGAAGAAAAATGAATACGCTATAGTCGAAAAACTAAGGGAGGTGGTATCCACCCTCTGGTACCTCCGGTATCTCGGGTATAACTTTTGAATGGCGTGAGATACCACCACGATGTTTACCTCAAAAGTGCCCAAATTATTCTGCTACAGCTAGCTGAAATGTAAACAATTATAATCCATATGAATCAAAACTTTTATGCATAAAAACGTAGGGCAGGTGGTAACCCCCCCCCTTGGTAGCCCGAGGGTTAAGGCGGGTTACCACCAGTCTTCTCCTTCGCTGTCTGATACTCCCGCCGATAGCGTCGGCATTGTACTCATTTTGGAACCGAGCCTGCTATAGGGGCGAAAGCGGAACATAAATCTAAACGCATCTCTCCAACAAAATGGGAATTTGAACCTCTGGCATTTCGGTCGACAATCCAGGACGCGAACCAGTACACTATCTTGAACTCTCTTCCTATTAGAACTCCGAATAGATGACAACATTCGAATGATAATTATTATTTTGCATTTATTAAGCGCCACTATCTAATGGCCGTGCATCGAACAATGGTGCTGAGCAGTTTTGAGTGAAGCAGTTCCTCTAGGTTCTGCCCTCCCTCCTAAACAGTGATTGTTTCAGAGAAGGCTCGAACCCGTACGCTTAGCGTTGCAAGGCGAGCACTGTAACCGCTGGACCTTCGGATGTCTTCTAACCGTCTCCGCCTTCATTCAGACAAAACCCAATTCATCTGACTTGGAGGTCGAGCCCATGAAGCTAAGATTGAAATGGAATTTCTCCGCGCTACTTTCCCAGACGTCCGCTACTCTGTCTCACTTCGGGATCTGGGCGTTACCCTGGATCCAGTTCTCTCATTTTCAGACTATGTCAATCGCATCTCTCGAACATGCCTTTATCATCTACGCCAAATTCGCACAATCCGTCACTCGCTCTCTCCTCACGCGGCCTACACTCTCGTCCATGCACTGATTTATACTAGGGTGAACTTCGGCAACTCCATCTTTGCTGGTCTCTCTTCACTAAACCTCTCCAAGCTTCAGTCAATTTCTTAACGCTTCCGCCCGCCTTATTTGTGGTCTCCCGAAGTATTCTCACATATCTATCTTCATTCGGGAAACTCTTCACTGGCTTCCTGTGCCCCAGCGCATTCAGTTCAAAATTCTCACACTTATGCGCAACTTTCTGCTCGGGGTAGCTCCTTCATACCTTCTGGCCTTATGCACATCGGTTTCTACAGTGCTTAAAGTGTAAAAAGAAGTGCCTGGACGCCCCTTGTATAACTTTCCCTCCCCTCTTCCCACCAATACCCAATTTTTCCCACCCCCTCTCCCCAACTCCCTCCTTACTCGGAGTTACTCCCATCCCTCCCCCGTTCCTCTCCTCAACCCCTCTCCCTCCAATCAGAGATGCAACCATAAAATGTTTCCTGAGGTGCTCATATGCGAGCGCCGAAGGCACGAAGCCGTGAGTGCTGAATTCCCTTGCGTATAGGGCCTAGGCCTAACGACCAGGGTGTCTGAAGGAGCGTCGTGAGCTCCCTCCGCGGGGTCTGGGGGAGTCCCAGAAGCCAACGCATTTTGTAGCAATTGTTATCAAATGGAAGGCCTGCTAGGCTCTTGTTTTCCAGCAGTTTCTGAACGATAAAGTTATGAAAACTTCATGGTTTATCTATAGATTCCCAGACTAACACCACAACAATTTCAAAGTTTTATTTTATAACAAGTTACACTTACATGGTATAACACATACAGAAATCAAAATGACAACATGAAATTTCATTGGAGTCTTAAACAATTAAATGCTGATGAAAGTGACGTAGAGGAATTACACTGTTTCATGGACGCTGCATGGACGGCGTCCAGGCGGTGCTGCATAATAAGTGGCAGGACGGCGTCCAGCCTTGAAAATAAGTGCCTGGACGCCGTCCATGACCGTCCATGCACACTTTAAGCCCTGGGTTTCTACACTCCCTGCATGGTCGCTCTGCTCTGCGCTCTTCCGCCAGAGGCCTTCTGGTTGTCCCTCGCATGCGTGGTGCAACTGCTCAATCCAGAAGCTTTGCCTATGTCGGCCCCCTCTACTTGGAACCATCTTCCGCATGAATTGCGTCTTGAGCTCCTCAGCCTTTCTCTTCCTCTGTTTCGGAAACGCCTGAAGACTATCTTATTAGTTGGAGCCCTGGGTCGAGAGCGCCTCTGAATCTCTGAGTGGCGCTATACAAATGTTCAATTACAATTACAATTACAATTACAATTACAATTACAATTACAATTACAATTACAATTACAATCGGGGCTATCGTGAATGTTGTGGTCTGACTTACCGCAGCCTGTGAGCAGCGATTTGTTGTGTATGGCGTACAGGGATTGAAGCCATACGTGTAAGAACCCGACTGGATGTTTTCAAAGCTACGACAGGAAGAAAAAGTTGATTTAAGAAACAGGCATTTCCATCAACAGTTAGAATGATTCTTTCTCTGACAACTTTCATGTCTCTCTGGCTACCTGACTATATGTAAGTAAGTAAGTAAGTATATCCTTTATTGATCCAATTGCTAACCGCATTAATTTTGGTGTACATTATGAAGTATATAATCATGAATAAATCATCCTAATAATACAAGTTTTGCGTGCCAGACTGTCTGCAACAGGTAGAATTCTGTCATGTTTACGTGGACGTAGAGCACATACTACAGTTTTAATTGGGGGCACTAGGTCATGTAGAACATCGGCTGGATCTGCACGAACAGCACCGAAGAGGCGGGTGTCAGCACTCTGGCATGGGCTTCTTCTTCTTTGTTTCTCCTCCGTCAGGCCAAGGCCAACGATGAGTCCTCAACTTGTCGTCTCCAGAATTCTCTATCCTTGATTTTGTTCCTTTGCTTCTGCAATGTTCATCTTCATTCTCTCCAGATCCTCTCGTATATTATCCATCCATGTCTTTTGTTGTCTTCCTCTACTCCTAGTTCCCTCCACATATCCGTGTAAAGCCATCGATGGTAATCTGTCATTGCCCATTCTCATCACATGTCCTAGCCACTTTAGCCTTTTCTGTCCCAGCTCTCTTCTAGTCACCTCATTTCTAATCCTATCTCTTTTGCTCTGCCAGACTCTGGCATAGTTGTTCGAAACTTGGGTTGTTTCGGGCAGGTATCGAAGCCGGACCAGTCGCCGCAGCAGCGCCTGTAGGCGTGTTCGCCCGTCCTGACCCACAAACCCCCACCATGCCGGAGAGGCATACAACATCCTGGTAAGAGTAGTCGCACGGACAACGTCGTGGAGTGATGATCCCGATAACCCGTGGGCAGCAAGAACACGGAGTGCATAAAGTGACTGCCTTGCTCCCCTACGGTATCCGGACTTTACCCCCGGCCCATTACCCCCTGCCATTTGCCCCTGCCATTTACCCCGACCATTACCCCCCCGTAGGACATTACCCCCCCGCCATTACCCCCCGTATGTGTACATTTTATTGAGCTGCAAATCTCAGATTTCGCGCGGAACTAGTGTTAATTAATTGGCACAATAATAATATAATTATAACAATTAATATAATATATTAATATTATATATTATACATATAACTATAATAAATAATTAATATATTTATTAGTGATATTAATTATTATTACATATTATATATTATTTTAATAATTATATTACTATATTAATTAATAAATATTATTATAATTCATTATATTATAGTTATAATTAATAATTATAATTAACAATTATAATTATTAATTATAATATTATATATTAATAATTATAATTATGATATACGGGACGGGGGGTAATGGCGGGGGGTAATGTCCTACGGGGGGTAATGGTCGGGGGGTAATGGGCAGCAAGAACACGGAGAGCATAAAGTGACTGCCTTGCCCTCCTACAGATGTTGTCTATGTGTTTATCAAAGTCAAATTTACCAGTGAGGGTGACTCCTAAAATATTCATACTTTCCACCCTTTTGAATCCCGACTTGGCACCTGTTAGATGTATGTTGTCAAGCTTCGATCTGGGTCGGTGCACAATCATCTCCTATCTATCTATCTATCTATCTATCTATCTATCTATCTATCTATCTATCTATCTATCTATCTATCTATCTATCTATCTATCTATCTATCTATCTATCCTATCCATCCATCCATCCATCCATCCATCCATCCATCCATCCATCCATCCATCCATCCATCCATCCATCCATCCATCCATCCATCCATCCATCCATCCATCCATCCATCCATCCATCCATCCATCCATCCATCCATCCATCCATCCATCCATCCACCCACCCACCCACCCACCCACCCACCCACCCATCCATCCACCCATCCATCCATCCTATCCATCCATCCATCCATCCATCCATCCATCCACCCATCCATCCATCCATCCATCCATCCATCCATCCATCCATCCATCCATCCATCCATCCATCCATCCATCCATCCATCCATCCATCCATCCATCCATCCATCCATCCATCCATCCATCCATCCATCCATCCATCCATCCATCCATCCATCCATCCATCCATCCATCCATCCACCCACCCACCCATCCACCCACCCACCCACCCACCCAACCCCACCCACCCACCATACCCACCCACCCATCATCCACCCTATCCATCCAACGTCCATCCATCCATCCATCCATCCATCCATCAGCCCATCCATCCATCCATCCACCCACCCACCCACCCACCCACCCACCCACCCACCCATCCATCCATCCCTCCGCCCTATCCATCCATCCATCCATCCATCCATCCATCCATCATCCATCCATCCATCCATCACCCACCCATCCATCCATCCATCCATCCATCCATACATCCATCCATCCATCTATTTATCAACTCTATGTCCGTCTGTCTGCTTGCCTGTCTGCCTGTCTGTCATCATCATTTCTATCATAACTATAAGCATTTATTAAGCGCCACTAACGACCAAATATCAATCGATGGCGCTGAGCAATTATGAGTGAAGGACTTTCTCAACGTTGCTACACAATAACCGTCTCAGAGGAGGAGACTCAAACCTGTACTTGCCGTCTATCTAGCTCAGAGGTGCGCAACCTGCGGCCGTTCGGCCGCATGCGGCCGTGAGAGGGAGAATAATTGGCGGCCGTGACCGTGTGATCTAATTGTAATGTATTGGCGGCCGTGTGTATATTAATTCATAAATATTTTTATTCCTCTGCTTTAAAACTGAGGTAGCGTGAATCAGTTAGTTATATTTGTCTCTACATTAGTGCGCTTATTTAACAAGTATAATATTCACATACAGTATGCACACACCACACACACCAACACTCACACACTCACACCCTTTGAGAATGCACCATCTGAGTACGCATTACTGCGGATGTACATGTAGCTCAAAGAGGCAACCCGTCTAATAATATGTAGGTCTAGCCTTGTACAGCCAACCACTGCATATAGAGAGTGGCCAATGAAAGTTACAATGTACAAATGCAATGTGACGACATTCCTACTACGTCCTTTACCGCCGTCCTTGCTGCCTTGCTGCCTTGCTACATGAATTCACTGACGATTCAATGACTTTAATCAGATTTTGCCAGCACTGCGACTCGTTGCTTCTAGGCCTACTCATCTGGTGGAGATAGAGAAATGAAATTGGTGGAGTTGAAAATGGCGAACAACTCATAAAAAGTTGACAAATGAAGAAGGTACAACCGATTTAGTAGGGTGTGTGGAAGTTGGCGGTGGAATACCTAAACTTCGAGAACTGACTAGAAACACCCTGGTCATCTTTGGAAGCACCTGCGTGTGTGAGGCAGATGAAATGTTTGAAAAACAAGTATAGAACTCGATTGATGGACAAGTACAACAGCCTGGAGTCTGGAATACGCTAACGGTCTCCAACAAGTCTCAAATTTCTCATGCGTATTGGCCAATATCCAAGACCAAGGCAGTAATTAATTTGGATCATTGTTGTGGTCTTAATTAAATTAGCTACACATTCGAGTAGGATAGAATATGCAGATAAAATTGAATGTTCTCTTTATTGTCTTTATTAATTTATGATGGAAAAGACATGTTAGGCCTACTGAAGTTCGTGGTGAAGGAATGGGCATATAAGAAAAAAAACATTATTTGTAGGCTAACAGTAAACATGTTTATTTCTGGACATCGCCCATATGTATATACCTATAACAGCAAATATCTTGGCGGCCGTGATGAGAATATGAGCCTTCAATGCGGCTGACACTAACGAAAAGGTTGCACACCTCTGAATGATTCTAGCTCATCTATCTTGTCTGTCTGCCTGTCTGTTCTCTTGTGGCAATAAATTGTGGCTCTTCCTTGACGTTTAAAAAGTTCTTCGCCGCTCCTCCTCTTCCTATTCCTCCTCGTTCTTCTCCTCCTCCTCGTTCTTCTCCTCCTCCTCTTCCTCCTACTCCTCCTCTCTCTCCTATTCCTTCATGGCTTGGAAATAAAAGAAGAGGATGGCAGTCGACAGAAGAACATGGGGAACTGGTCGAGGAGGTTGATGGAGGCAGACTTAGAATGAAAGGAGGAAGAGGAGAATGAAGAGGAGATCTCTAATGAAGAAACCAAGCAAAGTAGAGGAGGGGGATGAAGTGGAGGAAGAAGTGGACTTGGGGATGGAGCGTTGGAGCTGTGCAAACAAATAAAAACGATTATAGGAATAAACTGGAAAACAGAGAAGAGGAAGAAGATGATTATCACAGAGTCTTCGATGTTGAAAGATCAAACACAGGAAAGTAGGGAAAAGAGCAGAAGTATTATAATAGATGGAGAAATGGATGTAGAAAGAGACGAAGGACGAACAAATGGAGGGGAAGAAGGAGAAGGAGGAGAATCAAAAGGAATATCATATATGAGAAGGTAGAAGTTGGAGGAGGAGAAGGAACAAATGGGGAAGGACAAGTATCTGGAAGAAAGCGACGGATGGAAAGAAAGTATACAGTG
>JACEVL010001520.1:0-7500 GCA_020284085.1 Aporrectodea caliginosa
TGATATTTTGAATAGCTGCATTATTCAGGCGTTTCGTTTTAAATAAAAATTTTATATGCTGCAAGGAAACGATTTGGAACTCGTCTTGCGCCAAGTGTCGAATTTGAATTTGAATATTATTGATGACTTGACAAAAGTTGACTTCCGGAATGGGTTGTCGTTCGATTAAAGTTCGAGCGGCCATTTGTTATGAGAAATATTGAATATTTAAAATAATTTTTCAATCGATTTCCTTCTGTTTAACCAATTATAACTATACTAATGCATTAATTGGGCAGTGACACGTTATTTTAAATAATTTACGGCGCTAGTTGTTTCACTTAAAGTCAGAAAATAATTTACGACGCTAAACTACACGTTTACCCATGAAACTTTCGGACTATCGAACCTTCGGATTATCGAACCTTCGGATTATCGAACCTTCGGACTATCGAACCTTCGGACTATCGAACCTTCGGACTATCGATACGTAACCGTTGAAACAAGTATGTGGCTTCGCGTTGGTCTCCTGAGTCCTGACACAAAAGCTAAAAGTCTCCCGATGTTGGTGATCAGGGACATGCAGGTGGCGCCCATGGGGCCCAGCATCTCGAAAGCCAGAGGCACAAATTCGTACTCCTCCAGCAGAGCAGTGTATTTAGTTGTTTTCCTTAAAGCCGCTATTTCCGCCGCAGCACCAGCTCTGATGGCGGTCGCCGAGACATATGACGCCACCAAGGTATCGACCACAGTGGCGTCCCACACGAGGCTCCTGCCTACCCGCCACGGGATCAAAGTAAGGCCGTCAGGTCTCTTGCCGTCAGGACGAACCAGGCCCGGCGGTTCCTTCACTGCCGGGAAGCCAGCTTTTATGAGGCTCCGGCATATGATTATTATTATTATTATTATTTTTTTTTTTAAATTATTAACTATTTAGGATGTAAAATATCCGGAATGGCCCTATTCGTCTGTTTCCTGGCTGGTGAAAGTGCCTCTGAACGCCACCGCGTTAAACCGTTGTATTGTTAGCGAGAGGCGTTGAAATATTATTATTATTATTATTATTATTATTATTATTATTATTATTATTATTATTATTATTATTATTATTATTATTATAGTTCTTAAAATCATGGTTATTAAAATAAAGGTTCTAGGGCCTCATCGAACCCAGGCACGCAATAGCGTTATCATAATTATTATTATTATTTTTTTTCCCCCGAGGTACACATGATCCCTCAGGATTGCAAAAATTAGGGGGGCGCGTTGTTCTGGAATGGCTAATCTTCACAGATGGATTGGTGGGTTATTATTATTATTATTATTATTATTATTATTATTATTATTATTATTATTATTATTATTATTATTATTATTATTATTATTATTATAACAAGGTGAGCAATTTAGCATGGTTAGATCGAGGAAAAGCAGATGGCGTTCCCGCGTTGGACAGCTACCCAGAGTCTTTGGAATAGGTAGCTTGTTTCGAAAGTGTCGTAGATTGCATCCATCAACCTTCGTCCGAGCTCCAACACAAAATTCAATCCTTCTTAGCTCCAAGCACCGCTGGACTCTAGCGCTACCACCACAAAAGCATGTGTTCGGGTGATAGTGGCGTATTTCACTCTCTTGGCGGCGGCTGCCCGGTTTGCGGCCTCACCCGCTTCGGTTGATGTTGTTGCCAGATGTGACTTAGCGAATGTGTCCGAAACTGTCACATCCGAAGTGAGGCATCTTCCGCATGACCACGGGATGAGTGTCACGCCGTCCGGTCGTTTACCATCTTCTCTGGTGAGGCCCAACGGTTCTTTCTGAGAAGGGATGTCTGCTCTTCCGAACGATCGCCATATTATATCGTTCAGGATGTTGTGCCGTTGATGTCTGCCAGCGTTTTTTCTGCAGGCCAGACCGTGGAGTCCTCTGGCGTCGACTCTCTCACCACAGTGACACACATGAGGTTCGCACAGTGTCTTCCCGAGTCGCATTCCAACCGCGATCCGTATTACTTCGTCAGATAAGCGGAGTCCCAATGCAGTTACCGGAGGCGCTAGCAACCAATCTCCCGCGTGTGGTGCCTGAGAGGCCAAGAGACGAGCCCGGTCTAGTGCATTGTTCGCCGACTCGTGCAGATTTGTCCATGCTTTACTTGTCCAGATTCTCTTTAATATTATTATTATTATCCCAGGACCCATTCAACGTGCGATGTCGTCCGGAGATCGCCCCTAAGGATGACGCCGAGGATCTTCATCTCTGTTAAACGCTGTATGCCCGCGGGGGCAGAGGTGGGAAGATCGATTTTTCCAATCATCGGGCGATAAGCTGTACATATATATTTTGGACTCTTTGGACTTATCGTGTTTAGCCGTAGATTGATAGTTGATTATTAAATTGTAGACAAGTTGATAACCCTACTACTTGATAAGCACGGTGACCAAATAACTACAATGTTACAAGTAAATCATACGATAAAATGCTTATATATAATATCACCAGTAAACTGTACACAACTTGGTATTGATTAACATTTTAGGTGAATGCAGTGCCAGCCAATTCCAATGCGATAATCCTCGTGAATGTATTTCTTCGAGTGAGCAGTGCGATGGTATCAGAAACTGCGAGGATTCGTCTGATGAAAGTCATTGTAGTAGGTTCTTTCAATTCTAAAGTAACCGAATAATTTAAGTGTTTTAAAATACAAACCGGAGTATATATATATAAATATATCCATATATATATATATATATATATGTATATATATATATGTACAGCTTATCCGAATTGCCAGTACGTTTGATAAAATTGTTTTAGTGAGACCGCAATTTGAAAATGAATTACTAGTAAATAAATTGATAGATGGACAGACGAATTGACGAATGAACGAATAAACTGCAGCATAGATAGATGGATGGATGGATGAATGGTTGGTTGGATGGATGGATGGATGGATGGGTGGATGAATGGATGGATGGATGGATGGATGGATGGATGGATGGATGGATGGATGGATGGATGGATGGATGGATGGATGGATGGATGGATGGATGGATGGATGGATGGATGGATGGATGGATGGATGGATGGATGGATGGATGGATGGATGGATGGATGGATGGATGGATGGATGGATGGATGGATGGATGGATGGATGGATGGATGATGATTGATGGATGGATGGATGGATGGATGGATGGATGGATGGATGGATGGATGGATGGATGGATGGATGGATGGATGGATGGATGGATGGATGGATGGATGGATGGATGGATGGATGGATGGATGGATGGATGGATGGATGGATGAATGGATGGATGGATGGATGGATGGATGGATGGATGGATGGATAGACAGATAGATAGATAGACCCACCCACAGACAGACAGACAGATAGATAGATAGAGAAAGAGACAAGTATATACATACAGCATTTAAATAAGCATACTAAAAATCCTGTCGTATGTGACGCAGTCATCCAGGGAGAATCTTCAGTCAACGAAAGCGGAAGTCATCTACTCAACGCCACCTACCGAGGGCTTTCTGGCTACTACGTTTGCTCCGATGGATGGAACGCATCGTGGAGTGATTCAGTCTGCAAACAGATGGGATACGGGTCAGGATCCAGCCTCCTTGTTTATTAAATATCAAATTCATGATGCTCAAGCAGTAAAGGTAAAGCGAAGCAAAGCAGACACTTGAAAGCAGGAGAAGCCAAGGCAAGACAAAAGAGGGCAGGGCAAAGGAAGGCAAGGTAATGGAATGGAAGGGGAGATAGTGGAAGGCGCTGAAGAAAGGGACAGGGAGAGAAGGAAATGGGAGGAAAGGGACGAGAAGGAGAAAATAAGAGACTGAGAATGATAGGGAATGGAGGCAAAGCAGATGTAAGGCAATGGGAAAAAGGGCGAAGGCAATGCAAGGTGAATGGGAGGGAACGGTGATGATCAATCACTGTATTATCTCTATCTGTACGTAGTACATTAATATTACCTTAAATTAAGTCACTTGGCAATTGTTTCTCTTCTGATGATGTATTGTTCTTGTCTTCTAGGAAGGCGGTTGCAACGTCGTCTCAAGTGGTCAACGGATCCTTCCTCTCCCTCGATCCTCCTCAATCACCAGCTTCCAATTTCATGGCTTTCCTAAACATTTCGTAAGGGTTCCATGCCGCCCTTCTCTCTGTTTCTCTGTCTCTCTCTCATTATGTCGCTCTCTCTGTCCTCGGCTATCTCTCTGTTTCTCTGTCTCTCTCTCATTATGTCGCTCTCTCTGTCCTCGGCTATCGTTTTCCACGTCATAATCGCTTAACCGTATCTCTGTCGCCTGTAGCATCTTCACAATGATCATTGCTGCTATAATTTTCGTCATAATCGTCAGTATCATCTATCCTCTTCTTCGTCGTCGTCTACAGGGGTCAACGGATCTTCTTCTTTTTCTTCTTCTTCAACCTCTTCTTCCTCCTCCTCGCCCTCTTCCTCTTCTTCCAATCCTTCTTGTTCTTGTTCTTCTTCGTCTTGTTGTTGTTGTTGTTCTTCTTCTTCCTCTTGTTCTTCTCCACCTCCTGTCTCTGCTCCTCTTCCTCTCATTCTTCTTTGTCGTCGTCATTATCGTCATCATCATCATCAGCAGCAACAGCAGCAGCAGCATCATCATCGTCATGTATACACAGAGCTTCTCATTTGAGGCGATCTCCTTGGTCGATCGCCTAGCAAAGGTCTGGTCGATCGGTAAATCGATCGCGCTCGATGAGTTAGACTTCAAAAGGAACCTGGAGCCAGACCAATATTTTACTTATCTAATTTACATTACTTGTAAAAGTAACTAGTAGCTAGGAAGAATACAGCATTGCATCCACAAGCAGAAGAGGCTTATCGGCGGTTAATAAGTATTGCGTATACTTTAGCAGTTAATGTACAATCATATAATATGCATTATGCAGCTATAGAATACGATGCACAAAATATGCTGTACACAAAAGGTTTCGAGGTCGACCACGCATCGATCGCCTACTCAATCCAGCGCGATCGATATTCAAATCGCCTTCTATTTTCAAATGAGATGCTCTGTGTATACAGAGTCCATTGTCTCTTATTTTCAGAAATTGTTCCTCCCAAACTGCAGTTAGCGTCAGCTGTTCAAACTTGGGTAGGTATACATATTAGAATACTTTTTATTTTTTATACTCAGTATTAACGTATTCCATAATTGACATGTTCATTGTCCAATAACAATGACTCTGATTCTGACAAATTAGTTGCTTGATGACATTACTGATGAAAGTGGTTGTTAGTAAGAATAGAGATATATAATGTCTATGATAACGGCGTTAAGAAGTCATCAGAATGTAGACTATTTAGGTGTTTAGTTAGTTGGAGTAGACTCCGGCAAATCATTATACTTCAAAACAGTAATCCTACACTACAAGACAATAATGATAACACCCTTCAAGAACCATTTAGTTTTGTTTCGAAGGCTGTACAAATGTTCACCTACGTATACATGCATACACGCATACAAACATACGCATATACACATGGACATACATAAATGCACACCTACATACATACACACATAAACAATACATACTGTACATACATACATACCTACATACATACATACGTGTACATACATAAATACATACATACATACATACATACATACATACATACATACATACATACATACATACATACATACATACATACATACATACATACATACATACATACATACATACATACATACATACATACATACATACATGATACATAGATACATACAAACATACATGCATACATACATACACACATATATATGCACCACACGAAGTGTCTAGCAGGTAGATGTAGCATATTTGCAGGCTTGAAGTACATTGTACCTCCGAGAAAATGTTCTGTTGCTACGAAAGATGCTAATATGGTTGATAACTGTTATGATCTCTCAATTGCCATAAATAGAATGGCCCACTAAATGGATAAACAGTGCACTCTTATGGTTAATTGCTACATTTACTCATGGATAGTCGCCATATTTACTTATGGCTAATTGTTCAGTTTACTTATTGGCAGTGATACATTTACTTATGGCTAGCTACTAAGTTTTCTTATGGCTAATTGCTACATTTACTTATGGCTATTTGCTACAACCTCTCGTGGCTAACTGCTCCAAATCTGATAGCTAAATGCAAAGTTTCTATTGTGGCAATTGTTATAAGTCCTATGGCTGACTGCTACAGTATAAATATGATTGTGTTTCCTTTGTGTGCATAGAGTGCGGAAAGCGCGCTGTGATGTCGGACAATGTAGGACCGTACATCCTGAACGGGCAGCGCGCAGCCAGAGGAGCCTGGCCTTGGCAGGTCGTCGTCAACACGGGCATCATGAGCAGCGGAAGGTTCGAACCAGTGTTGCTATGTGGAGGATCACTTTTGAACGATAGATGGGTTCTGACGGCTGCTCATTGTGCTACGATAGACGCCAACATGAGTGCTTATTTCGGGTATGGCAAAAATAGGGTAGATCAATAAGTAGTCTACGTAACTAAGCGGCAAGGTCATATGAAAATCAGGAGGGCAATATATAATTAGGGTGGGACATTGTGAAACTGGGTATAGCGGGATCGCTTCACGAACCCTCCCAAAGGTCCACTCAGCCTATCATTCGCGAGATAGTGCGTTCGTAAAAATGAGATGTAGGACGTGATGGGAGCCCTGCATCGCTGCCGTAGGCCTATACAGTTAAATTCGACTCCTGTAATAACTTGTGATCATCCGTTCATACTGATTTGTAATCATCCTACATTGTGTCAGTTTGAAATTAAACGAAGATTATTATTATAAAAAGAAACAAGAATAGGACTGCAGTTGTGCAAATAAACCATGGCAGTTTGCAAACAATGAAGTGCACTACAGGAATTGGGTTAGGCCAATTATGGCAGAAATATATAATGCAATAAACACAAATCCATGCATGTAGACCTATTTACACGTATGTATCCCGGTGCATTTGCGACGATGCATCTAGTCACAACTTGTGCTTTTTAAGTTTCCATTTCTTTCTTCTGGTTCTCTGGTTCAAATGTTGTTGGGACTGTTCTCGTTGTTGGGACTCTTCTTTCAGCTTTCTGTATCCATCTGACATCTTCCAATCCAGCATCATCTGTATTGGTCTTCTTTTTGTCCTCCTCCACTCCATTTTTCCTTCCATGACCGTTCTTAGTAGTGTGTCCCCTCTCAGTGTGTATCCGATCTCTTTCTTATTGTGTGTATCGGGTTTCTTTCTTCTCAAATTCTTCCCAGCACTTCTTAATTTGTTTTATGTTCTGTCCATCTGATTTTCTCCATTCTTCTCCATGTCCACATTTCTAAAGCTTCCACTCTTCTTATGTCCACTGTTCTCACTGTCCATGTCTCTAATCCGTACGACATCACACTCCATATCAATGTCGTTATCATTCTTATCTACAGATTCCTGTTTTGTTTTCCTCTGTAATTTTCTCCTTTTTGAGAACGCTTCTTTTCCTATT
>JACEVL010001520.1:10000-160000 GCA_020284085.1 Aporrectodea caliginosa
GTTTTGGGAACGATTTCGGTCTTCAAGAATCCGGATACCATCGAAATGTACGTGGATCAAGTTCACCGTCATCCTAATTATTTGGCAGAAGAAATTGACAACGACGTCGCTCTGCTGAGGCTGAGTCAACCGGTGACCTTTAGGGAAACGGTTCAACCCATCTGTCTTCCGGATCCAGATGAGGATCTGAATCGCTTCAGAGTTTGCGTCGATACGGGATTTGGAAGGACTCTCCGAAACAGTGAGCTTCGTATTCTTAAATCTGTTATTTTTGCTGGTTGGGATCTACGTTCGTGTGAGAGAGCTTTTCAAGTGGTGACTTTTCCAATCACCTGAGCATCATTTGCCTACGGCTTAGCCTGTTGCTCTCTATTAACTTTAAAGTTATTTAAAGTCAACTCTCTATTACTAACAACCACTTTCATTAGGTATAATGAACTGCTGTTTGATTTCGGTTGTCCCACGGCGTCGCCTCCTACGCTCCGCAGAAAAAGGAGTTCTTATGGTTTCTTTTGCTCGTACTGCAACAATGCAGAACCGAGCTTTTTCTGTGGCAGGCCCAATGATCTGGAATGGTCTTCCTCTAGAGCTGCGTCTACACCCTGGGAGTCTGCCTGAAACTTCCTTACTAAACTCAAAACTGTTCTTTTTGGGCGCTTTGGAGTCGGGAGCGCCTCTGAGTAGTTTCCTTGAAGGGGCGCTATATAAATTCCCGAATGAATGAATTAGTAATGTCATCAAGTAAATTATATGTCCGAATCGTATAGCTTAAGCCAGGGCTTAAAATGGTGTGCTTTCCGACACAAAGTCTGCCGTTGACATTGACGATGGCATAGTTGACTTTTGTCTGGAGTTTGCAGCGTGGTGTGTGAATTTTTCAGAGATTAGCTCTTCAACTATGCACTATTTCACTCTTATACCTGAAATTTTACCTACTGCATGGTTCAATAGCAGTTTGACAGTCCGAAGAAGATTTTTAAGTCGACATTTCTGAGTATTTTAGGTAGGCCCACTGTCATAAGCAGCGCTTTTGCCAAGTATAAGCCCAACATGAAAGGCGATATATTTTGTACTTTGATAGTACCATCACATGCTTATCTCAGTATTTCTTTAACCCTTTAACGACTGGTGTATACTAAAAGTGACTTGGAAACCAATGCAGCTCATGGTGAAAGGATCAAGTAGGTACGTGGCGTTGATTTTTAAACCGCTGTCTTCTTTACATAGCTTTTTAATTAGTTCTGTTAGAAGTTGTTTGTTATTGCAGTTTTTGTCCTACGCATAACCTGTTTGTTTTCTATTTCTGTCATCAAGCCGAATCCGAAGACCTCCTTCAGGCCAGAATGAATATCATGCCCGCCTCGTATTGTAAGCTTAGTAGAAACAAGACACAGCTATGCATCGGAACGTTTACTAACACGCAAGACATTAACATGTGCTTGGTGAGTCATTGACGCAACTTCCAGTGTTGAGAGTAATATAATTATATGTGATTGTCTGCCAAATGGCATCTTCTCCAACTGTTCCAGCATCATTCGCCTGGAGATAAGGCGATATGGAAATGTTCGAGCGCCTTTGATGCGTCTCTCTCTTAAAGTGGCGCTATGTAAATTTACAATTACAATTCTGTTACAAGTATTGCAATAACTATAACAGAAAGGTGCTTAATGGGCGCCATAAGAAAATCATTCTGCAACTAGCCCTCTTTGGCGAAGAGCATAGACAGGCTGGTTTGGCAAGTCTGGCTTATAGGGGGAAATCCTCTGTTTAATCGCGTTTTCACTATTTCTCCTGCTCGCTGACGTCGTTATCAATTATTTTGTTCAATTCCTATCGAACACAGAATGACTTGTAATAATTATTCACCAGATAGCGCCTGCGTTTCCTTAACCATCTGTCGCTGTTATAGCATCACAGCGAATATTCCTAACGACTCCATCATCGTTTAGCCGTTTGTCTGTCCTTCAAGCTCCAACATGCTCTGGCGGCACATTTAAATGTGGGACTTCTGCCTCACCATCTGCATCTGATGATGCTTCTGCATCTCGGTGGGCACGAACCTCATACGCTTGAAGAATGCAGTACAAGACAATACAATACAACCACATTTCATATTTCCCTTCGTCCAAAGTTCAGAAGTTAACACACCACTTTACGAACAAAGCATCCTTAGCGCTGAGCAAATGTGCGTGGTTGATTTACTCAAGGTCAATACACAGTAACTGTCTTGGGCGAGACTCAACCGATACTCTGCGCATTACAGGCTGAGTTTCCTGACCAATCCACGACCAAAAAGATCATCACATGCACATAGCTGCACCACGAACAACGTATCTTAAGGAATCACCTTAGACATTGTAATTTCAGTTAAAGAACTGAACCTCTGATTATTGTTTTCCGATAGGGTGACAGTGGAGGACCTCTTTCGTGCCAGGACGAGAACGGAGCATGGATCGTGATCGGGGTCAACAGCTACGTCCGTGGAAACGTAAATTCCAGCGGGACATCTGCGGATGTTTGTAGGTTGTCAGTTGTCGCCCGAGTGACAGCGTTTCTCGACTGGTTTAGCACAATAATGTCGACGAATAGCATCTAGCTATTTGCATTTCATTGCAATGTATTGCATTGCATCGAATCGCATTGCATTGTATTTATTAATTTCTATAGAGGTTCTATTGGAGCAAACTACTCTAAGAGTTCAAATATAGGTCAATACGTTCTTCGTACCAGTTGAAGATGATTACACGACTGTGACGTAGCATGGACAGTTTATATCTTCTTTCCGAACACTTTGAATTAATCCAAATTAGCAGCCTGTACAAACAGATTATTGCTATTAATCAGCTCTTAATAATTGTGTAAGGAATTATTGTCTAATCATAGTTTACAATTGCATCCAACAAACAATCCATTGGTGATTACTATGCTTTATCGGCCTACATTCAACGCTGGCTGGCCTAAGCCAGCATCAGAATTACGCTGGTGTTAATTTGGTGCTGTATTACTCGCAGAGCACAGTGGAAGTGATCCCCGCTGGCTCCGCGTAGAATGGGTTTTGACATCAAGAGCTGTCAGATTTTTCCTTGGTATGAACGGCGTATGCATTCGATCACCGATCGCCATTCATTGCACCGATTACCAAAACCAATTTATGAAGCGTTGTTAACTTCTACGGTGCCCGTAATATTACTTTCCTCGTTGGCATGCACGACATAAACTTGAAAATCTCGGTACGAACACATAGATGTGCTAAACTATGGGTCTATATAACGACTACATGTATCTTTGTTCTATATAAGTTTTTCCTTTTCTTGCTTCAAGGTCAAAATGGTTGACTGAATGTTGTGTCATAAAGTTGATAGTTTACTTTTGAGTATAAAACGAACATTTATTTTACAATAAACCGTTTAAATCTAACAAGATGTAGTTCTGGTTGAACAACTCTTGGTAGCTGCCTCATTTCGCATATCACCGCCACACATCGCGTAATAGTTGTCTCCGATGGGCGTCCCAACCCTTTAGTAGCCTCAGTGTCATCAAAAGCAGTTCTTCACGGCTTCTCAGTCTCACCGTACGACGGACTCCGATGTCTATAAAAGTTAATGGCAAACTCGTGATCGATTGTCCTCCAAACATGCACAAGATGCAAATGAAATGAAAGATTGAAATGAATGAAGGAATGAAAAGAAGAGCGAGTGAAGACATGAAAGAGAAAAGAAAGAAAAAATGAAGGAGAAAAGAAAGAAAAAATTAAAGAGAAAAGAAAGAAAAAATTAAAGAGAGAAGAAATAGAAGAGGATAAAAAGCGAACGAAGATATTAAGTCACAAAAGAAGGAGGAAGTTCAGCGCACTGGACTGTACCCGGAGTTTGGAGTTCAAAGAAAGAAACAGCGGAAGAGAGAAAAAAGAACGAAATAGATTTAAAAGAGTGACCTTTGTAACCGGTTTTCACAGTGCACAAGGCATCAGTCGATGGCGCTTTAAGTAAAACTATGATCACATCCATTAGAGAGACCCGGTACAAATTTGATAAGAAATGATTCTACAACATTGGCTTAGATAGACTATGGATTAGTTACCAAATTCATTAAAGAGAAAAAAGATTATGATATTTATTTTAATTTTTTCTTGCTCTACCCTCCCTACCGAACGCGGCTACAAGCCTAATTAGCCTAATAGCTAGGCCTAACTGGCGTTAAATGTAGAAACACACCAGTTGTATCAAATTATAAGGAAGTTACATCATGAGTTAGCTTCGAATTAGCTCCGATACCTGACAGGTCACGCGGCAACAACAATATTTAATTTCCATACTAATTTACATATGTACACACTGTACATTTATTAGTATTATTTGAGAATAGGATCGGGTAGTGGTAGTAGAAAACTGGTAGACGTGAGTTGTCTGTTAATAAAGCCATAACTTTAGCCAGACAAAGCCAGAGAGTATGCTTCTGTAGGAATTATGTCTGAAAGCAGGCTAATAATAATATATGTGCTTTGACAACAGAACGTGCCTTTCACTTTTGTTCTAATCACTTTGTCTATTCTGCAAAGCTTTACTTAGACTGCATGCGAATGCAAACGAAAAGGTTCATTTTTTGTAACCCTTATCTGTTAGTAGGTGTCTAAAACTAGTAGAAATGCACTTAAAACCAAAAACGAAAAGCACGACCTCTAGAGGCCTGACGTACCTTTTGCAGTTTACTGCTTACTCACTCCAGTGTCTGCTGCTATCGACGATCATAAAGTTCAGTAGTGTTCGCCTGGTAGGCCACAGGACTATTGACCGCCCGTCAATTGTTGTCCAATTACCGGTATAGGCCTCCTTCAAGAGTTTATCACTGCTCGTTGAAAATTGATCTAGTGCTTAGAATTTTAACTTTCTTCCTGAATGATAAATTTACGTAGTTTCATGTAGTTAATTCATGCATTAAGCAGTTCAGTCACGCTCAAAAGGTTATAAAAGTCACATTCTTCGTCCAGTAATACAGAAATACATACAGGTGTGCATGGGCAGATCAATCAGCACTTTGTTACTTGGCTTAGAAAGTTTAGGCGAGCGTATTGCGCTAAGAAGGTCATTGAATTTCTTAGAAGGTATCTTGCTGTTTAAGTTTGCATTTGTGTATTAATGAAGTCGTGTTCTGATTATAACGGTAATAGGCGTATGATTAATAGGCCTACTCTGAGCGTTATTTACGTTTTCCCCAGGAAGACTTTCAGTTAATAATTCAACATAAGAATTTCGATAGGTAAGCTATGCGATTTTTGGCTTTCTCGACAGAACGAAAGAAGGATTTTCTTGATAGCATAATTGGGAAGTATAGCCTAAAAGCGATTTTTTTGTAAATTAGACCTGTGGCAGGAATTATAGCAGTAATTTATTGTAAAATATATGCATTGTAGGACTAACTTAGCCTACTGCGTAATGGAACAATTTTGCAGCTAATGTGAATTAACGAATACGGGTTCGAAACCGTGTAACGGCCCCGGGCAGGTTACTAGAGCTTACTTGCCTCTTTCACCAATCAGTATATTTGGTAGCCTACAGTAACTGGCGTTATCTTGGAGTTAAACGACGAACCCTGCTATGCACTGGTCCGGTGTTCAGGATCTTTGGATTCGTTCTTTGCTTGCTCAAAGGCCTACGAAATGGAAATGATCGTTCAAGTCCTGCCATGAAACATGGGACCCTTACTGGGAATTAGGCCTACGTTAATTTCTTCAGCCTAAGTTAGTTTAGAGCCATAAAACCTCGCCAACTTACATGTACATATCTTAAGAGCTGCGTTTTCCAAGGACTATTTCAGAGATAGGCCTGAGCGAAAATTTAAGTTCAATACAGTGCTACCGCATTCAGAGTTTAGCTTTATTGAAGAGATCAGCATCAGCACAGTCTTAATACGACAGAATTATCAGCGCTGTCTTTTCAAAGACAATAAATAGAAGATTCTTTTAAGAGATAATAATTATTATATCCGTGTTGTCTGACACACAGAATAGTCTTACTGCACCTTGGATTGGCATTGCCATGTGACTTCGCATTTAGAATATATTTTGCACGACACATTTCAGAAGCACGAATAGGTTTCAACGAGAGTGCATTGGAAGGAATTATGGCGATGAATTCCTCTACAGGCGCTGCACTAACTGTTCTGTCAGTACTTGTGATCGGAGGTTTTGCGCTGGCCGTGTACTTCGCCTGGCCGAAATTCCAAGAAACAGGTAGGCCTATAATAAGACTACTGCTCTGCACTTTAAAATAATATAATAATATCTAATATCTTTTTCTTTAATTTAGCGCCTGACAAACGCACTGCGCTGTACATTTACATGTTATGCAATTGAAACAATCTTAACTAGTTAACTACTAACAGAACAGACAGCCTGCAATACACGGCGCTAATAGCAGCCTACAAAGCAAATCCGCCCTAACGGGGCTCGAACTCGGTACCTCTCGCACTCTTCGCCAGATGTTATCCAACGCGCCACCGGACCCCCCCAAATGTTATGGCCGGGAGTGGATTTGAATTTGAGAGGATATTTACTGACGCAAAATTCTTCCAGATGTGCCAATTCATTTGATCTCTTTCAGGTCACGGGTCATCTGTCACCTAGACATGGTGGTGGTATTGGTGTACCTGGTGGGTGTGAGTCAACTGCTCAAAAGTGCTTATGCAGCTAGGTTGTTCATCACTGACATGGAACGGGATTCCATCATGGCTAAGCTGGATTTTTCTAAGTTGTGTATTAACTTCAATAAATGAAATCCTGCACACCAAAACTGGTAATCATTTGTCCCTTAGCTTACTCAGAGGCTACTGAATAAAGATGGCAGTTTCACCCGTAAGTCTCACGTTCGGTCACACGCGGGTGATCGTTTGGATCCACTTCTCCTCTACCTCCCACTTTAGCCCATTCTTCTTAAGTTGTCATCCTCGCGTATTTTAGGCTTCTTGGACGATCTTACATTGGGTGGAGAAGTGTCAATTGTCATCAGATGTTGAAGTTATTCAACAAAGCTGTTGAGCATTATTGCTTAACATTATTTGTTTTTCTTCGTAGACCAAGTCAGACTGGTTGGGAATTTTACGATACTCAACAGGACCATTGCAGACGTCAGCGACTCATCCATTTGCTCATATGTAAGCAACTTCACTGTAGACTCTTGTGTAATGTATATAGTACAGTGCAGTGACTTATAATAAAGAACAGCGTCGTACAATGAAATAGCCTACAAAACAGTAAATATTATAAAGCACACTCTCCTACAGTGAAATGCAATACATAACAGGAGAAGACCATCGAAACGTAAACAGACTCATAAACTTTAATACTCTCCTAAGATAAACATAGTATCTAATAAATAACTGTCATCTTGAAGGTGTATTGTTTTTTTACTAAGAATTATTTCCTGCTACCTTTTCTGCCAACTGTTTGCCCACAATGAGTCTGCTTACTGCGGTCATTGGACCCTCGCCTGCAGTTAAAAATTTCCCATACAAACAGTGACGAAACTGTTGATTTTACATTAAAGTAAAGTATGTATGTTTACATTAATGTATATGTAAGTATGTATGCATTTATGTATGCATAAGATGACTGTTGACCCGCTGTTTTTAAACGATTTCACAGAAATTAGGCGACACAAGTTAGCCCTTTATTTTGGTACGGTTGGAGGCTAAATTTTGTGTTCGAAGTACAATGCTTCGGCACATTGTTTGTAATTGTATATTGCCCTATATAAACCAACTTCCAATCATGACCCAGCTCCTTGCAGGACTGCCCAAAATGTTTTAAGATTTGGACACATTGAAACTCCACCTTTGGATCCATTAAAAGCGAACGCCGCGCACATAGTTACGCCAGCGACTGAAGGCAGACCTAGCTTAAAAAAGAAAAGCACGACCTCTAGAGGCCTGACGTACCTTTTGCAGTTTACTGCTTACTCACTCCAGTGTCTGCTGCTATCGACGATCATAAAGTTCAGTAGTGTTCGCCTGGTAGGCCACAGGACTATTGACCGCCCGTCAATTGTTGTCCAATTACCGGTATAGGCCTCCTTCAAGAGTTTATCACTGCTCGTTGAAAATTGATCTAGTGCTTAGAATTTTAACTTTCTTCCTGAATGATAAATTTACGTAGTTTCATGTAGTTAATTCATGCATTAAGCAGTTCAGTCACGCTCAAAAGGTTATAAAAGTCACATTCTTCGTCCAGTAATACAGAAATACATACAGGTGTGCATGGGCAGATCAATCAGCACTTTGTTACTTGGCTTAGAAAGTTTAGGCGAGCGTATTGCGCTAAGAAGGTCATTGAATTTCTTAGAAGGTATCTTGCTGTTTAAGTTTGCATTTGTGTATTAATGAAGTCGTGTTCTGATTATAACGGTAATAGGCGTATGATTAATAGGCCTACTCTGAGCGTTATTTACGTTTTCCCCAGGAAGACTTTCAGTTAATAATTCAACATAAGAATTTCGATAGGTAAGCTATGCGATTTTTGGCTTTCTCGACAGAACGAAAGAAGGATTTTCTTGATAGCATAATTGGGAAGTATAGCCTAAAAGCGATTTTTTTGTAAATTAGACCTGTGGCAGGAATTATAGCAGTAATTTATTGTAAAATATATGCATTGTAGGACTAACTTAGCCTACTGCGTAATGGAACAATTTTGCAGCTAATGTGAATTAACGAATACGGGTTCGAAACCGTGTAACGGCCCCGGGCAGGTTACTAGAGCTTACTTGCCTCTTTCACCAATCAGTATATTTGGTAGCCTACAGTAACTGGCGTTATCTTGGAGTTAAACGACGAACCCTGCTATGCACTGGTCCGGTGTTCAGGATCTTTGGATTCGTTCTTTGCTTGCTCAAAGGCCTACGAAATGGAAATGATCGTTCAAGTCCTGCCATGAAACATGGGACCCTTACTGGGAATTAGGCCTACGTTAATTTCTTCAGCCTAAGTTAGTTTAGAGCCATAAAACCTCGCCAACTTACATGTACATATCTTAAGAGCTGCGTTTTCCAAGGACTATTTCAGAGATAGGCCTGAGCGAAAATTTAAGTTCAATACAGTGCTACCGCATTCAGAGTTTAGCTTTATTGAAGAGATCAGCATCAGCACAGTCTTAATACGACAGAATTATCAGCGCTGTCTTTTCAAAGACAATAAATAGAAGATTCTTTTAAGAGATAATAATTATTATATCCGTGTTGTCTGACACACAGAATAGTCTTACTGCACCTTGGATTGGCATTGCCATGTGACTTCGCATTTAGAATATATTTTGCACGACACATTTCAGAAGCACGAATAGGTTTCAACGAGAGTGCATTGGAAGGAATTATGGCGATGAATTCCTCTACAGGCGCTGCACTAACTGTTCTGTCAGTACTTGTGATCGGAGGTTTTGCGCTGGCCGTGTACTTCGCCTGGCCGAAATTCCAAGAAACAGGTAGGCCTATAATAAGACTACTGCTCTGCACTTTAAAATAATATAATAATATCTAATATCTTTTTCTTTAATTTAGCGCCTGACAAACGCACTGCGCTGTACATTTACATGTTATGCAATTGAAACAATCTTAACTAGTTAACTACTAACAGAACAGACAGCTTGTAATACACGGCGCTAATAGCAGCCTACAAAGCAAATCCGCCTAACGGGGCTCGAACTCGGTACCTCTCGCACTCTTCGCCAGATGTTATCCAACGCGCCACCGGACCCCCCCAAATGTTATGGCCGGGAGTGGATTTGAATTTGAGAGGATATTTACTGACGCAAAATTCTTCCAGATGTGCCAATTCATTTGATCTCTTTCAGGTCACGGGTCATCTGTCACCTAGACATGGTGGTGGTATTGGTGTACCTGGTGGGTGTGAGTCAACTGCTCAAAAGTGCTTATGCAGCTAGGTTGTTCATCACTGACATGGAACGGGATTCCATCATGGCTAAGCTGGATTTTTCTAAGTTGTGTATTAACTTCAATAAATGAAATCCTGCACACCAAAACTGGTAATCATTTGTCCCTTAGCTTACTCAGAGGCTACTGAATAAAGATGGCAGTTTCACCCGTAAGTCTCACGTTCGGTCACACGCGGGTGATCGTTTGGATCCACTTCTCCTCTACCTCCCACTTTAGCCCATTCTTCTTAAGTTGTCATCCTCGCGTATTTTAGGCTTCTTGGACGATCTTACATTGGGTGGAGAAGTGTCAATTGTCATCAGATGTTGAAGTTATTCAACAAAGCTGTTGAGCATTATTGCTTAACATTATTTGTTTTTCTTCGTAGACCAAGTCAGACTGGTTGGGAATTTTACGATACTCAACAGGACCATTGCAGACGTCAGCGACTCATCCATTTGCTCATATGTAAGCAACTTCACTGTAGACTCTTGTGTAATGTATATAGTACAGTGCAGTGACTTATAATAAAGAACAGCGTCGTACAATGAAATAGCCTACAAAACAGTAAATATTATAAAGCACACTCTCCTACAGTGAAATGCAATACATAACAGGAGAAGACCATCGAAACGTAAACAGACTCATAAACTTTAATACTCTCCTAAGATAAACATAGTATCTAATAAATAACTGTCATCTTGAAGGTGTATTGTTTTTTTACTAAGAATTATTTCCTGCTACCTTTTCTGCCAACTGTTTGCCCACAATGAGTCTGCTTACTGCGGTCATTGGACCCTCGCCTGCAGTTAAAAATTTCCCATACAAACAGTGACGAAACTGTTGATTTTACATTAAAGTAAAGTATGTATGTTTACATTAATGTATATGTAAGTATGTATGCATTTATGTATGCATAAGATGACTGTTGACCCGCTGTTTTTAAACGATTTCACAGAAATTAGGCGACACAAGTTAGCCCTTTATTTTGGTACGGTTGGAGGCTAAATTTTGTGTTCGAAGTACAATGCTTCGGCACATTGTTTGTAATTGTATATTGCCCTATATAAACCAACTTCCAATCATGACCCAGCTCCTTGCAGGACTGCCCAAAATGTTTTAAGATTTGGACACATTGAAACTCCACCTTTGGATCCATTAAAAGCGAACGCCGCGCACATAGTTACGCCAGCGACTGAAGGCAGACCTAATAATACCTGGACCTATCTACATGTAGAGGCCACCTGGACAGCTTTCAAGTGTTTCTACATAAATATTCACTTTTATGATGCTGTTTGTAAATAACATTTCTAATACAGCAGACACTCGAAACAACATTTTATGTTAATGTCTTTGTCCGATTACTGGACTGGTCATCGGCATGTCGGAGTTCAAATCCATACCAGTAAAATGTAAAATGGAATTTTTGCTCCTCTGTAGCCACTAACGGCCTCGGTTTTTAAATGAATGTAAAGGTACATGTACTTTGACAGTAAGCAGCCGTTGGGAAGTTCAGACGGCGAGGAAAGGACTGGCAACCAACCCTATATGCCAAAGTTGAGAAAGTGTAGACGCTAACTTTTTACTCATAACTGTCCATCATGGTTAGCATAAAAGGCCGATCTCCTTTCCCTTTTCTTCCACATAATGAAAGTACAGTACCATAGCATGGCATAAAAATACCTTTGCACTGTGGTTTCTCGATAACTTATGTTTGTAGGTGACAGCAATCCTTACGAATGCGCACCTAGCGACATCCAAATGCACTATTATTGAGAAGAGGTAGGATAAATATATATGCTCATCAGTGTTCAGAACAACTTATCATTGTTGCCTTTAATTGCAATGCTATGCAAAGTACTGTATATAAAACCATTCTATGGATAAATAACCAAACGTAAACTAAACACGCATAACGTAATCTAACCTATCCTAACTTAAGCAAACCAAACCTAACGAAGCCTAACCTAATCTATTCAAACTTAGTAAAACTTAAACTATAATCTAACTCAACAACTTGACGTTACTTAATATAAAATAAATAAAGCAAACATAACCAAAAGTAACCTAAAGAAACATGACCTAATCTTACCGAACCTAATCTAGCCATAATTCAATTCAATTCAATTCAAAAAGTTTTATTGTTCCTCATCATAATTACAATCTACAATCTACAATAATACAATAATAATCTTACAATAATACCCTAATATAAGCTGACGTAACCTTAAAAACAGCGCAATAACGTAGCCTAACCAAACCTAACTATCCACTAATCGTAACCTGGCGCACGAGCATCATCATCATTTATTTATTTATTGTTAAAAATTACATACAGAATGCAGTGCACAAATATGTTTCAGAGATACAAAAGAAAAGACCCAGAAGGGACGAGAGACCCGCCTATTGGGGTCACCTATGTGACAGCAAATTGGTTTGAAATGAGGAGTGACTGACAAAAATATTCTTTCGCTACTTTAACATCTAAGCTTATAGCCAAATTTAAAGAATCAGAAGTGAAAAGCTTGACTAACAAGAGCTATTATTCATAGTATAGTATCGCATAGACCAATATAACGCATGTGTGTTTTTGTAGTCCAGGTAGTGTCAAGGTCAGGTACAGTATAGAAATCGATGCCATTTCGGATGTCGACAGCGTCTTGAAGAGGGCGAGTTCTGCTATCGCGAGAAGTTCATCGGATGCCGGTGTCTTTCTCATAGACCAACGATCCATCACTTTTGAAGATAGAAACGGTAGCTATAAGAAAACGTTGACAAAGTTGATACTGTCTGGTAGCGGGTGGGTCGAAAACTTTGACAATGTCGATACTCCGTGGTATCGGGTGGGTCGAATCTAACCCAACGCAAATGCCGATAATGATCATCATCATCAGCAGCACCATCATCATCACCATCACCATCATCATTATGCATTTATCAAACGCCACTATAATATATTATAATTATGATCACGCATCAATCAATTGTGCGTTAAGAACTTGCTCAAGGACCTTACACTGCAGCCGTCTTAGAGGAGGAGGGTCGAACCCATACTCTCTGCGTTACAAGGCAAACGCTATAACCAATTGGTTACCGTATCCAAACTTAGATGATGGCTGCCATAGCTCTCTGTTGTTCTCCTAGACAAAGTCTTAATACCATAATTAAGCCTATAATTATAGTCGAGTTTATTCCGTAGATAATTAATTTGCGTGCTTGTTTGGCGTTACATTGAAAAGCAGTTTGTTTATTTACAAAGTTCCTCTCCTCGCAATGACCTGAAGAGTGACATGGCTTTAAATGATTGCGTACATAATTATGCATTCGTTGCTTCGACCATCTTACAACACAAGAGAACAAATATTTCTTTCCAAACTCTAGACAGCTCTCTGACCACAAGCGTGCACTTTCCGTCCAATTCAGCCATTAGTTTCTATGCACGTGAAGATCTGTTCCTTTCTTGCGCCTATACACGGTCATCAGTTATCCTACCTCACCGCCATATACATTACTCATTTAACGCATTTGCCCAGTGCATTTGTCGGCTTGTGTAACTGCAAACAAGCACAGCTCGGCTGATCCCACGAGACCTGTCTAGTGCACAATACTTCATTAAGTAACCGAAGTACTTGAAAGTTGATAGCTTAGCACACAGAAAAACATAACTTGACATAGCAGATATATGTTATATTATATCATGCTATATAATGTTATAACATAGCATAACATAATATAAAACTCCGCCACTGATTGTTTTCTATCAGTGCCAGTCCCAAGCCTGGATAAAGGAGGAGGGCGACGCTAATGATCTTTGTTATCACACAGTTTGGTTAAACTGAAACTACCTACTTGACATAATATATCGTAGTATAATGAGCTGAAGCCTTATAGTCTGGTATTATTTCTTAACTGGAATTCATTCCAGGTGTCGTTCAGAACTTCTGTACGAGCGAGACTCCGTGCCCGAATGCTAACTCGATCTGCATCTCTGTGATCGGTGGCTACGAGTGTATATGCCGCGTTGGATTCTTCCAAAACGCACAGAGCTGTGTTAGCGATAGCAAACAACGTAGGTCTAACTATCTTTATTTCTTCTGTAAATAGCTACAATGTGGTAAGTTATGTTTCGTTTGCAATATGGTAACATGAACAGTGAAAACAAACTACCTCAATATATAAAACGAAACGTTGGAAACACTTCCCTAACATTTGGGCGTGTAGGATCTGACATGGGATGATAATTAAAGCGGGTTGGTTATAATAGCAGCCTTACCTAAGAACTTGAAAGGAAGCTAACCAGTCTATAAGTTGGTTAGCTGTCGCGTCATATCGTTTCCGATTTGTATTTTCTTCGCTGGCGCAAACGATTCTGTGATTTTTGACGAAAGTTTGGATTTTCCAGAAGAACAGTAAGTTTTTTAGTTGTCATTTTTTCGTTTTAGTGTTACTTAGCTGTATGAAAAATTATTATTAGTTGCCGTAGTTTATTTAATAACTTTTATGTTTCATTGAGAGCAATGCAAATGGCTTTGCAAGATCTAATTGTGGCCTCTAATCTTTTCCACCTTTGAATGTCTGATGCTGGGGCTGGTTGTAATTCTTGAACCAGGGTAGGTTGTAACACTGTGACAAACCGCCCCGCTGCAATAATAATTAAAATATTGGTCTGAAAAAAAAATTAAAATATTGTTTCTTTGTAGTTAATTTGTAGTGTAGGAATGAAGAATTGCAAAAGAAAACCACTAGAGGTGGAGCGACAAAGGATGAAGTCAATAGCCTGCTCACTATCGACCATGCGAACCGTTGCAAGAGAATTTACCTTGTTACAAGCTAATAACTTCACGTGAAATTGAGGTCACTTTTGTGTACAAACGGAACAGGCAAAATTTATCTGACGAGAAAGAAGCTCCACTGGCAGAGTACATTTCAAAAGCTGCTCGTATATATTTTGGTCTTTCTGATTCTGCTATTCCTAATGTGGCCATTAAAATTGCGGTAATGTTTAAAGTTGAAGTACCAGTATCATGGATGTTTAAGCAGATGGCGTGGCTGATTGGTTCAGTAGTTCTTTTACAAGAGAAATGCTGATATTTCAGTTCGTACCTCCGAAGTCTGAAGCTATGATCGTTGCTTGCATATCGAGTTTTGGCTAAAATAACGTGGAAGTATTTTTAAACAAGCTTTCTGAGGTCACGAAGTCAACGTTTTCATGAAAATTACATCTTGGACATGGAAGAAACAGGAGTGACATCAGTCCAGAAAACAAGCATAATAATTGCAACAGTGGGCATGCAAAGTGAACGAGGAACATTGATTACAGTGGTTGTTGCATTGATTGGCCACTGGAATTCAAATCTTCTATGTTTATTTTTATATGAAAGAATTTCCCAGAAACCTTATCAGTAACGGTCCTCCTGGGTGCACAGGCGCAGAAAATACACAAAATGGGTGACAGAAGAAGAATTCACAATGTTTATGAAACATTTTGACAAGCATTCACGTTCGACAAAACAGATACCCAATTTTGCGGGTTTGCTTCTTCTTGACAACCATGATTCACATCTATCCATATGAGCAATTCAATTCGCTCAAGATAATGGAGTCGTAATGCTGTCATTTCTTCATTGTTCTCACTTATTTCATCCCTTGGACCGGAGCGATTTGTGAACAGTGCTCAGGATTCATGGGTGCGAAATCACAAAGAGAAAACCATGACTAGTATGATATCCCAAGTCTGGTATCATAAGCACTTCTCAAATACGTCACACCAGCAAATATTATAAAGTGTATTCTTGGTATGTGTTATCTACCCATTCAACCGTGACATTTGGACACCCGCTGACTTTGTTCCATCGTTCGCAACAGATCGGCCACCACCAAAAATGTTTCCGGCCAGTTAGGCGAACATTTAGATTTATGTGTGCATGTTTTATTCAAAACTAGATTATTCCTGTTTCATTCCTTGCAAATACTTTGATGTTTGCCACATCCATTATAGTTTCAATATTTTGCTATATTTATCAAACAGTACTGTTGCAGATGACGAGACTCAGTCCACATCCCATTCTCGTGGTGTGATCCCGATCCAGAGAAACACGTTGCCTCTGCATCCTCTTCTGGAGCCTTCTTACTCCAACAGCATCAAATGAAAATCTTGAAAGTATAAACCAATCAAGTTAAAATATTCATGCGACAACCACAGAAAATGCAAAACATTATCCTCTGCCTACTTCAAATGATTTATTTTCAGCTACCTGGTACCTCTATCTTAGATGAGTAACTAAATACCTGACACTAAATTACACAATCAATGCTTACAATATGCTATTAATTATAGACAAACTGGTATTGATTAACATTTTAGGTCAATGCAGCTCCAGTCAATTCCAAAGCGGATATCCTCGCGAATGTGGTTCTTCCACTGCGGTGGTAGGCTATCGGAAATTGTGTTGACTCAATCGGCGAAAGTCATAGTAGGTTCTTTGCTATTTTATATCTACGTTGCGCTATAATCCGAATTATTTGAGTTTTATCAAGTACAAATCGAGTATATATATATACATATATATATATATATATATATATATATATATATATATATATATATATATATATACATCTTAACCGAAATGTGAATATGTTTGATTTGATAAAAGTGTTTCAGAGATACCGCAATTTGAAGACGATCACTACTAAATAGATGGATGGACAGATAGCACGATGCTTGGACTGATTGACGAATGAAAGATTAAACCAATGCGCACATGCACTGTAGATACATACATACATACACACATGCATATAAACATACATACATACATACATACATACATACATACATACATACATACATACATACATACATACATACATACATACATACATACATACATACATACATACATACATACATAAATACATACATACATACATGCATACATACATACATACATACATACATACATACATACATACATACATACATACATACATACATACATACATACATATATGCATACATTCATACATACATACATACATATATACATATATATGCATGAATACATGCATGCATACATACTTACATTCAAACACATATGAACATATGAACATACATACCGCAGCTTTAAATCTTTTCTGTTTCCTTTATTCGTTGTTTACTCAATCATTAACCCATTCCATGCTCCCCGCCCTCACTCCATCCATTTTTTTTTCTCTCTCTCTCTCTCTCTCTCTGTCTCAGCCTTGTACGTGTATAGAAGCATTTATATATCGCCTTGTCCTCTAAGGAACGTCAAATTCTCTATAACGACTCTAATAGCAATTATAATCGATCGAGACATATCCGAATCGATGTTCGACGAATTTCACATGAGAGGGGAGGACTGGAGGCAAGATGGAAGAGAGAAGAGAGAAGAGAGAAGAGGGAAGAGGGAAAGGGAAGAGGGAGGAGGAAAGAGCGTCCACCAACTGTGTCCGCACTGGATGGCGCGGATGCTCGGCCTAGGATGCTCGGCCTGGGAGCCCGCCGCATCAGTGGCGGTTGCTGCAGCAGGAGACAGCATCACGAGTTTGTATAATTACGCTGGAGGAGACAGACTAAACATGCGTATGGTGGGTGTTCGCTACACCAGAAACACATTAGGCGATGGACGACAGAGACAGAGACAGACAGAGAGAGACAGTGACAGATGGCCACAGGCAGACAGAGAGATACACTGACTGACTGGCTGGCTGACTGACTGACCGACTGACTGACTGACTGGTTGATTGACTGACCGACTGACTGACTGACTGACTGATAGACTGTCTGACTGACTGACTGGTTGACTGACTGACTGACTGACTGACTGACTGACTGACTGACTGAATGAATGAATGAATTACTGAGAGACTATCTGACTGACTGACTGACTGACTGACTGACTGACTGGTTGACTGGTTGACTGACTGACTGACTGACTGACTGACTGACTGACTGACTGACTGACTGACTGTCAGAGACAGAGAACGAGACAGACAGAGACAAACTGAGACAGACAAAAACAGACAGAGACAGGCAGACAGAGACAGGTAGAGAGACAGATGCAAATAGACAGACAGAGACAGACAGTGACAGAAGCAGAGAAAGAATTATTATTTAAGCGACAAGCGACACGAGCGAATGTCTCATATCAGCTTCAGCCATCATACATGCTGATACAGCTTAGATTATATATAAGCATACATGAATGTATAACTTTGCATCATTAAATATATTATATATCTTAAGATACGAATTTTTAATTCGCTGCAATTATTAGGAGGAATAGAGACATCGACAACAGACAGAGACAGAGTGACGGAGAGAGAGATATAGAAAGTGAAACAGAGAACGAGAAGAATAAAGAACGGTACAAAAAATATGTGGGCACACACACATACAATGGGTTAGGAGCAGAGTAGGAGATGTATGAGGGAAAGGGTGTTAGTGCGAAAGACAGAAAATGAATAAGAGAAGGAGAGAGAACGAAAGAGAGAGAGACAGACAGACAGAGAGACAGAGACAGACAGACAGAGACAGAGGGAGGAAGAGAGAGACAGACAAAGAGAGAGACAGAGACAGAGGAAGAGAGATAGATAGAGAGAGGGGGACGAGAGAGAGATAGAGAGAGGAAGAGAGAAGAAGAGAGAGGAAAAGAGGAAAAGATATAAAGATAGAGGGAGAGAGACAGACAGACAGACAGACAGACAGACAGAGACAGACAGACAGACAGACAGAGACAGATAGAGAGACAGAGATAGAGACAGACAGAGACAGAGAGACAGAGATACATAGACAGAGTGACAGAGACAGACAAACAGACAGACAAACAGAGACCAAACAGACAGAGATAGAAGCCGCAATATCAGTTCACGATTGATTGCAGACTATCGGAACATCAGGAACATTGATATATACATATTGACATATTTTTGTATTAATATATATATAATATAAATTCATATATACCAATATCTCTGTTCCACTATGGATATGTATACATATATTCCGCATAGCCTACCTAAAATATGGCGCTAATACATATATATATATATATATATATATATAATTATATATATACACGCTCATATATAACACATATACACGCATATGTGTACTTATCTATGATATTTTGTCAAGATATGTTCTGTTGCGTATACTCATCCTCCGTTCGTTGGGCTTATTTTGCGTTGGATCTTGAGAGAGACATGATGATCATTTCATATCGTTCATTCTGCTGCATAAATGTGTAATGCTTTTGACGTTTGGTTCTTCAGTGTCTTAAAGGGATTCCATGATCCACGTTGAGAATGCAACCAATGAAGCGTGTCTAAGGAGTATTTATCGTCCTGCGTCTGATGCCATATTGAAGAGGAGAAACAGCGATTGGTATAATCAGGTAAACTCTGGATTCTTTGTCGATGCGAAGCTTTTACGCGGTCCCCCTTAAAGGTGTTACTTATAATTATGTCTGGTTATGCACATGCATAAATAATTTGCATATGCATATACCAAAACAAATACTTAGATTCATTCAACATAAAACATACAACATCCAACTGGACTGGTCTTCAATACTTACACCAATACATTCATGCATCCGCACATACATATACCATACATACATACATACAGAACAGCTACGGTTCAGTCCCGGTCCTTTAATTCAGTTGGTCCCTCTCTTTGGAATGCGCTGTCTCCATCTACTCGCTCTCGAATTCTAGCTACATGTAGTAACCTCTCTTCCACCTTTGCTTTTCTCAAAACCTTTTTCTTCTCTTGTGGCCTTGCGCACTGGGAGCACCTCTGAATAGTTCACCCTATGAGAGGCGCTTTATAAATGTTTGAATACAATACAATACAATACAATACAATACATGCATACATACATGCATAATGCATACATAAATACATACATACATATATATGCACACACGCACATACATACATGCATACATACCTTCTTACATACAACATGATTTTCATAGCAGAAGAAGGAAAGAAGAACAGTTTAGATTCTTAGGCTAACCCCGAGAGACGGCCATGGGTATGGAGTGACTTCATTTTCTTAGCCTCGGCATATAGGTGTCGCCTTAAGCTAACACCAAGTAACAACTAATCTTATTTGATCAGATTAGATTGGATTAGTGATCTTCCTAGTTTCAGGTCACTCTGAGCCAAGTAATCGTAAACTTATCTGAACATTTATATGGCGCCTCTTCAAACATTCAGAGATGCTCCAGACCTGACAAAACAAGACAATCAGCCAATGGAATGGTCTTCAATACAAGAAGAAGAGCTGTACCCTCTGGGGCGCGGTGGTATAGGGGTATGTTCGGTGCCTTGCAGCTGGAGGGTTGCGGGTTCGAATCCACCTCAAAGCCGCCGCGTAGGGACCCTGGGCAAGTCCTTCACTCGCAATTGCTCATGCGCTTCGGCGTGAAACTCCGATTCAGCGTACGCGCAGTAGTCGGGAGCACCTCTGATTAGGAATCTGGAAGGGGCGCTATAACAAGTGTTCAAATACAATACAATACAATGCCCTCAGGCAGCTATGGATATGAAGTGTAAGCGATTTCATTTTTAAGCCTCGGCATAGGAGGGTGAGTGACCAGTCCTCTCCCTCGCCGCATCATCTTCCCACCGACAGTGTGCGGTCAGTGTACTCATTATAGATTAGTAGGCTAGGGGCACAGATGGAACATTATAGATTAATAGGCTAGGAGCACAGGTGGAGCATAAATACCTAACCAAATTTTCGCCATGGATTTGAACCCCGACCTCTCTGTTAACATCATGCTATCGAGCACCCCCGAATGGGACGATCTTCAATACAAGACCATGATCGAATGGAATGGTCTTCAATACAAGACCATGATCAACTGGAATGGTGTTCAATACAAGACCACGATCGAATGGAATGATCATCAATACAAGACCATGATCGAATGGAATGGTATTTAATGCGAACAATAGAGAGAACCGCATTGATGGCACAGTCGAATCAAGTGCACGAGAAGGCGTGTATCAGAGGTTCGGCCCAGCATCAATTACATAGAACGGGTACTGTTTAGAGCGGATCTAGTATGTCTCCTGGGACTGTTTATCTTATCGTGGATATCTACATTTCGTTAATTCAATCTGCAACGGTGTATTGCAGGCTGTCTGTTTTGTTAGTAGTTAAGATTTATGTCTTCTGTCATTTGTGTTCTTGTGAATTGTTTCAATTGCATAACTATACACTGTAACCGGTTGCGGTTTATCAACCGGATTGTTTCAATAAAGAATATTATTATTAACCAGTTTTGTGACTCGAATCCCCGCCGCACGACCGCAAAGTAGACCAGCCCTACCAGACGACCACCCATCGGCTGGGGAATCAGGCGCGCAACCATCTGTGATGGTTCGGTCGGACGGCATCGCAGCAGCTTGACTGATTGCTTGGTCGATTATTTACCTTCTGCTGGGCGTGAATTCCACGCGGAAGACACACACAGGCGATCGAAAATCAACGGCGATGGATTGCCTCCCGTCGATCTGGAATCCTCCGAGCCGGCTGCTGCTGCTGCAGATCTCTGACGGATGGATGGCCCGAAAGCTGATCACACTCATTGCGGGAGTGTCTGGTGGGATCAGACACTGGTGTGGCCTACGTGGATTATTTAGAAGGAGGAGGATGGGAAGAGGAAGAGAGGGAGAGGAAAGTAGTAGTTTCAGTTTAACGACACTGTGTGATAACTAAGATAATTAGCGTCGCCCTCCTCCTTTATCCAGACTTGGGACTGGCACTGTCAAACTACAAACGGTGGCGGAGTTAGGGAGAGGAAAGAAGGAGAAATGGAAGAGAACCATTACTAGTAACTAGTATTTTGTAACTACTTCTATCTCGTCTATATATAATGCAGAACCATGAAGCGATGACGCACCAAAACCAGGAAAAGAGAGTAGTCCCCTAATCCATAGATGCCGTCATGAGCGACTTCTTTTTCTTAGCCTCGGTGCATGAAGGCGGATCTTGAGAGATAAAAGATCATTTCATATCGTTCATTCTGCTGCGTAAATGTATAATGCTTTTGCCGTTTGGGTCTTCCGTTTCTTAAAGGGATTCAATGATCTGCGTTGAGAGAAAAATCAGTTAAGCGTGTCTAAGGAGTATTTGTCGTAATGTGTTTGATACAACATAAAAAAGGAAATTCTTTAGAAGCATGTAAACAGTTTACAGTCTAGAATGAGTGCGGCTATCGAAATAAATAAATAACCCAGAGATGCGGTCGTGCGATATTGAATTATTAGTCTTGGGTTATGAAGATTGGAAAGGCCCAACGGGTGATGCCAACTCCGATCATCTAAATTTTCATTGAAGTCTCTAGCTATAGACCACACTATTAGTCGTAAACGCAAGTTAGAACAACACTAGTGTTATCCTCTTTCCAGACATTACTTCCAAGTGCGAAATTAATGTGTTGTGTTCGACGTATCGGTTACATTTCGAGGTGAGCCTGGGCAGATCCGTAGATCCACTGATGGAATCGGAGTTGGTATCTGCGAGCGAGGCAGACAGTCAGAGGATATCAGAAAAATTAGTGGAGTCGATTAATAAGCGCATCGACTGGATGGATATTGATGCAGTGGAAGAGATTTCATTTCGGAACATACTGATCGCCTGATTTTCAAAGGATCTATTGTTACATTGATATCGTTTCATAACAGATAACTGTAACGGTAACGGAAAAGGCAACGTGTTGTTTACACGGCTCTATAGAGAAATGATAGAGAACCATTATTAGTAGCTAGTATTTTGTAACTACTTCTAGCACGTCTGTGTATATTGTATACTGCATAAGCATGAACCGATAACGCATCAAAACCAGGAAAAGAGAGTATAGTCCCCTAAGCCATAGATGCGGTCATAAGGGTAAAGGCAACGCTTGCTTAAGCACCTCTTTGGAAATTTAGCATCTATAGAAACGTCTAGGAACATACAGGTAAAGGTAACACTTCCTTACGCCTCTATGGACATTCCTGAGAACTTTATCAAAGGAGACGCAGTTACGGCCTGTAAGAACACCCATGTTAACCACCCAGTACGCTTGGAAAAAGATATTTTCATTCTGTAAAAAGTATTCTGAAGCAAATTAATTGTAGAATATGACTAAATAAAAAGGTCAGAAACCAACATGTGACGGGTTTTGACCCCTGGCGTCACAAATGGTCTTACATACCGGGCATTGAGAGGAATTCATACGTTGGTTTTGCGATGAGATCCGCGATTCGACGCTTAGTGCAGTTTTGGACTATCCGAATGTTTATGCGAGTTTTCTGATAATCAATCAACCAATAAATCAATATTCGTTTATTCAAGAGATCTAATTGACATAGACGCAACTAGGCCCTAGTAGAGGGCACGGATCTTGCAATTATAATCTCCGAATTAATTAATTCATCCATTCATTCACAACATTTATATAGCGCATTAATAATACACATATTCAGCGGCGATCCCTGGCCCAGTCCCGGCTAAAGAGTTGTCAAGTGTTTGTAGAAAGTAATTGAAGAGTATTTAGCGGGACTACACGCAGATCTAAGAGAGACTGCTCCAAGCCAATGGGCCAACCACCTAAAGAGCGTTATTCTGAACCAATGTACTCGTAATCTCCGGATGTAATCGTAATCTCCAGATGTAATCGTAATCTCCAGATGTAATTGTAATCTCACGGGTGTAATTGTAATCTCACGGGTGTAATTGTAATCTCACGGGTGTAAATCTAAGTGCGCAATTTCAAGATGTATTCGTAATCTTGGGATGTTAGCATCGCAATCTACGGATGAAATCATTCTGGTGATTTCCGAATGTAATCGTAAGTGTAATCCTACATGTAATCACAAGTGTAATCCTATATGTAATAGTAAGTGCAATAATACATGCAATAGCAGCAATAGTGAGTATAATCCTACAAGTAATCGTAAGTGTAATCCTTCAATGTAATCCTAGGTGTAGTACTATATGTGATCGTAATCCTATATCGGAATATCTTAATTCAGCTCTTGTAAAATCTACGTAGCGGAAGCCAGTTTCTTCATGGACGCGTTCAGTATTGGGTTATGATTAACCCTAGGGCTACCAAGCTTTTTGTGTAACACTGGCTACCAAGGGGGGGGGTGGTTACCAGCCCCCTGGATTTCGTGTTTGGTTTCACATATCATAACTTGTAATATAGCAATCGATTCAGCATTCATTTCTGCACAGAATGGTATATTTAGTTGTGCATTATGTGAATGCACCTCGAAATTACATCACTTTTAACAATGGAACCCATTAATTAGCAATATTTTATATTATTGCGTACATTTTGTACTTTTTGGATAAACAAATATAAGATTATGTGTGTTTTGAAACTAATCTATGTATAAAAGATACACACAATCATCCCTACACATGTTTATATAGTATAAATGTACATCCATACATATATATCCATACATATATATCGGTTTACGTTGTAATGCTGTATTCAGCCATTTTCCAACAGATTACGCGTATTATTATTTATTTTGATCACTTCCGGTATTCAAAAGACAAAGATGTAGGTATGCAAATGAAGCCCTTCATTCCCTCTAAAGAATGGTATCTTTGTTTCTCTTCCAGGAAGACAAATGAATACGCTACAGACAAAAAACTAAGGGGGAGTGCTTCCATTCAGCCATTTTTCACGCATATTACGCGTATTATTATTTATTTTGAGCACTTCCGGTTGTCTCAGGTCAACTCAGTGACCATAGAAATGTAGCCCCACATTCCCTCTATAGAATGGTATAATTGTGTCTCTTAATATTAAATGACGGATAAGATATAGTCGAAAATCTAAGGGGTGGTATCCACCCACCCTGGTGCCTCGGGTATATTGGGTATAACTTTTGAACGGTGTGAGATATCATCTCACATTTTACCTCAAAACGTGTGTAAATGAACCCCCTACAGCTACCTAAAAGGTCAAATTTTTATTCCATACGAAAAAAGTTTGAGATGAAAAAAACCTAGGGGGGTGGCAACCACCCCCCCCCTTGGTAGCCCGAGGGTTAATCGTTTCAGAAATGTATATTCGATTATTTTTAACGATTAGATACCGTTTTATAAGTTACTTTTAAGTTACAGCTATCGAAAGACGATCTAAGCATAGTTGTTAAAAACGGTAAAATCAAAATAAAAAACGAAAAAAACGTCGTTTTATTGAAAATAATAAAAAACGGAAAAATACGAGAAAAAAACGGAAAAGAAAATAATTTGACTTTGCTATATCTTTTACTGCATCTTAAAATTAAAAACCTGGTTTACACAATTTAATTTTAATCAGCAAATAACATAACTTTATTAGTAAACACCAAGTAACAGTAATCTACAACAATAACTTTCTTTTTCATCAGTTTGGTTTAAAAAGAAATTGAGAAATTAAAAATATTGAAATCTTTTCAAGTTTAAATTGTATACATAAGTCCACATAAATCCATGCTGACATATTAAGCAATTAAAAACTAAACTTTGTAAGTATACAGTGTAGCCTACTTAATTAAAAACCGTAGGTTTACTTACAATTCTGACATATAAGAACTTAATTTGGATATGATATCCGTCAGTTTATCAGTCAATCAGAGATTACTGAGTACAAAGACAACATTTCGCATTTTGGATAATTTAGAAATTCAAATAACTTTTAAAAATTTTACTTCCTGTACTGTGCTGTTTATTTCTCAACTGATGACACTAAGTAGTGACGCAAATTAAATGAATCCTTGAAAGGACGGAGACAAATAATTAGGGATATCGAACAAAAATAAAATTAAACAAATAGTAACAGACAGTAAATAAAAAATAAAGTTGCATAAAAAAATAAAAAACGGAAAAAAGGGACGAGAAATAAAAAACGAAATAAACGACGTTTTTTCGAACAAAATAAAAAACGCAAAAATGTTTTTTAGAACTATGGATCTAAGTTAACTGGTGTTAATGTAGAGTATCGTTGGAGAAAGGTGTTAGATTATCCTAACATAATTGAATAGTTTGGTCAGAAAGAGGCGCTATATAAATTTAGTAATACAATTAACATGATACAATGCAATGCAATGAAAATACAATAAACATACAATACAATAATGATCTTGTTGACTGTGCTGTAGATAAAAATGCTCTGGATGGATCGTTTTGGTCTGAGAGGTTTCTCCACAGCTACAACAATGAATGTGTTCTTCATCTACTACGTCTGCGCTACATCCATCGACTCTTTCTCCCAAACGGAAGTCAACGAAACCACCGGCATCACGTGGCCCGCCCTCTTCCGTCACTTGCGAAGTGCCTCGTCCAACGAACCGTGTCGTCACGGATCGCCGAGTCGCGATTTTCCGCATCGCTGCATCTGCGAATCGAACTTTTCGGGCGACCTCTGCCAGGGACTGAACGTCTCCGCCATCGGCCAAGTAGTCCTCGGCGGAACGGTCATCCTTCACTGGGACCGTCCGCCGAGGCTACGCGGCTACTCGGTCGTGTTCCAGGAGGCTCACAATACCACAGGTCCCACCCCAGGGTCTCGTCTACAAAAGACACCGATCATCATGCGCGAAGACTCCCGCTCTCTGCTTCTTGATAACCTGAAGGGCGGAGGAACGCCCTACTGGGTCTGTATCGAGGAGGACGCAACAGCCGATCTGGCCGTTGCCACACAGATCGTCGACCGCCTGACCAGCTGTCTCTATGTCTCGACTCTGCCCGACTACGACAGCATGGCCGGCTGGGCGTTGGCCTTGTCCCTGTCTGGCCTCACCGTCCTTCTCATCTACCTGCAGAGGGACAAGATCGAACTGCTCTACTTCAGTCGACCGATGACAGGTTACTACGAACCGGTCCAGCAGATCCATCACCAAGGAGACCAGGAAAGCGTCACTAGCAACCACGTAGCGACGAGAAATCCGCCGACGAGCATTGGTAGTCATCCATAGATAGATGGCGCTAGGTTCAAGGAGTGACTAAGGCAGCCAATGGTAGGGATTCGATTCCAAGTGCATGAATCTGGAATGGGGTTGTGCTTAAGAGCACCCGAGGTATTCAAGAGCTAGCTAGCACTTGCGTTTGGAGGGGATGTCAAAAAGCAATATAATAGTGTATAGATACGTAATTAAAAATAGATAATTGGTGTCACAGTTGCGGTTCGATTCATAAGCTTTGGAGGAAGTGCTAGTAAGCGAGCAAGGCTTACCTTTACCCCACAAAATATTTCTATAACATTTAAAGAGATCCTTTTTGCTTGCGATCACTTATAAAGCGTGCAAAACGATAGCCCACTGCATCGGTAGCCTAACAATTGCGGGTTCGATCCACTACTAAGCGGACTACGTGTAAGTAACACTTGCCTCTGTCACCGAGAAGTATGATATACACGTAGCACCATCGTAAGCTTGACAGTCAATGATGAATCCTGTGATGCGCTGTCCCCAGGTCTACGACCTTGAAATTTGTCCATGGTATCGTGGGATGCTAGACATTCCTATTTTCGATATACTTCACCGCAGGGCTTATTCGGCACTGTTCATTGGCCACCCGCAGTCTTAGGCAGTAAGTAAGATCAGGCGACTCCCTACCAGACGCCGAGCAACTCCTCCCAAGTACACAGTAACGTACTTCCCTGCAGTTCCCACTGGCGAAGGAAGTGCTGGCTCAAGGGATATTAGCGATATGGAAACTTTATTTTGGACCTTGGAGCGCTTCGGAGGAGCTTCTCTTGAATTGGCGCTATACAAATTTACGAACACGATTTTACGGTTTATTAAGCCATTACTTCGCAGTTTCTGTTGAAACATCTGATTCTCAAGCCTTAACCATACCCGAACTCAGGCACACCAACAATTGTGATTTTACGGGTCGAAAGTCGACTCCTAGTACACAAAATATAATTTTGTGGTCCCTTAGTGGTGCTGTTTCGAAGACAACTGCAGATCGAGAAGCTTTAGTCGCATTTTAATTCTTTTTCAGTCATTCGCCTTTTAGGTCAGTTTATTTAACTTTCCCTTCCTGTATAATCTAGTATTATCTGATCAAATATGATGTGATATTATGGTGCAAGATATGACTTGATATTATGGTGTAAGATATGACTTGATATTATGGTGTAAGATATGACTTGATATTATGGTGTAAGATATGACTTGATATTATGGTGTAAGATATGACTTACAATTATGGTGCAAGATATGACTTGATATTAACTTATACGACAAAATATAATCACTAATACGATAGCAGTTTCAGTAGGCTAATAGGAAAGCCGTTTCAGTAGTACGATAGCAGTTTCAGTAATAAGAGCAGTTTGAGCAATACGATAGCAGTTTGTGCTAAACGATAGCAGTTTGAGTAATACGATAGCCGTTCAAGTGATACGATAGAAGTTTCATTATAGGTGTAAGTTGTAAGTAGTTTAACAAAAGATACAAGACGTTATTTTGTCTATAATATGGTCCATGGCTTCGCTGTGGTTGGCCCTTTACTCTGGCACAAGCTGCGATGCAACATATGACATAAAATCTGGGCCTTATACCTCTTCCTCATTTCGTAAATGCTTGAACATTATTCAATTCGATCGTGAACTTCTGTTGTCAGACCTGGAGCACATCTAACGACGTTTTTTCCAAAGGCGCAATATATAATTTGCAAGTACAATTACGATGCTATCAAATAGCTCCTGCTGCAAACTGTGTTTGAACATTAATTTTTTTGTCGGATTGTGACTTTTCGCCACTTCTTGCGGAAGATTGTACATGTATATAGAGGCACTTAATAAGCTATCACTCAGCCAAACTTGCTAACTGTACCTTTCTTTACCTACCGTGCCTTACTTTGGCTTCACTTAGTCTACCTTACCCACTTCATTTCGCCTTACCATTTCCGGACTAGTCTTTACTTTTATTGTCTAACTAATCAATATATTGTCGTTCCTGCATCTCTGGCGTCTGTTATACGAGTTCCTAAATGTCTCAGTTGGATATAATTCCCTCGTTCAGTCGTTTATTAATTCGTTCATGTTTTCGCTCATTCATTCATTCATTCGTTCATTCGTTCGAACGTTCGCTCAAAGATCATAATCGTTATCACCAACGTGGTATACTTCGCAAAGTTGTCATATTGATCATGAGCATCACCATCATCATCATCATCATCATCATCATCATCATCATCATCATCATCATCATCATCATCATCACCACCACCACCACCATCATCATCATCATCATCACCACCACCACCACCATCATCATCATCATCATCATCATCATCATTATCATCATCATCACCACCACCACCATCATCATCGTCATCATCATCTGCCTCTCTATTCAAAGTGTAAATTAAGATTTTACACATAAATAGAATTTTTGAGAACCAAGACCAGCGAAGAGATATTTTTCTTCGAGTTTTCTGTCGTCTTCTTAAACTGACACATTCTTCTCAATACTTAATTGGCTCAGGTGGATAATTACTAATAATTATAGTTTCGTGGTTGTATGCGCGCTTCAATTCTTTAGATAGAGTCACTGAAGGTTATCGTGGTAGGGATAAGTCCGGCCTTGCTACTCGTCTGAGATCTGCGGTAGTCCTATCCTTAAATCCAAACTTCTTACGGATGTCAGGTATGTTTACCTTTACATCTGACTTGTCATACAAGTTGCACAATTTTCGGTCCGTTTTATTTAAATTAGACAACTAAATCACCTTCAAGCATTTAAAGACATGTTATGGCTGCTAGGCCGTTGACTTCGACCCTACCTTACCTCGCGAGCACTGTACCTTAATTAAGTCACATTAAGGGACTTAAAGAGACTTAATTAGTCATACTTAGAGACTCTGTTGTGGTAGCTTCTTTTGTAGTAGAGTTTCTGTTCCTCAATATCATCGTTTTGCTGCCAGGACCGTTGACGTCGACCTTACGCCAACCTTTCCCCACCTGACGATTATTTCGAAAAACTACAGTCGAGTGCATTGGAGCTAACAGATTAACAACGCGCTATTGGCCCTGTGTCGTAGAACGGGTTTTCTCGGGAGGAACGCTGCCTCCCGCTGGTCCTTCTCTCACCGTTCTATCGGCTCCTTAAGACTGTTTTTCCGCTTGGCCTGGATCGGGAACGACTCTGAGTAGAGACCTTGAAGGGACGCTATATAAATGTCGACTGACTGATTGATTGATTGATTGATTGATTGATTGATTGATTGATTGATTGATTAATGATTGAGTGACTGATCTTGTAAGATACCGTTGACTTTGACAGTAAAAATGACATACAAGTTGCAAGAATAAGTTCACAATATATGCCTGTAAATTTCGGTACATTCTGCCTTATAGTGATTAAGACCGGGCTTGAAAAGGTGTCTAAATCATCGTAAGTTAACAATTATAGTAATAGTAGGGAGCGAGACGAGACCCTGGAGGAGGGCACCGTCTTGGATCCACACTGTTACTGTCGGCAGACGATGACTGGACAGTGAGAGTGATGAACGACGTAATCACTGACGCTGCCGAGGATTGTTCGGCGCACCTTGCCGAGGCAGCGGGTGCCGAGTACGATCATTGCAACGTCCTCCTCTTCGGCGATCTTGCAGATGACCTCGCCCGGTTTGCAGCTGCCTTCCGTTCGGATCTTACCAGAAACCTACCAGATAAATGCAAAACATCGTTAGAAGAGTTGGCAGTTCGATACCGGCAGTGATAATCTAATCTAATCTAATCCGATCTGATCTAATAATCTAATCCCATTTTCAATCTAATCCAATCCGATCTAATCTATATTCTGTTGCATTCTGTTCTATTTTGTCCAATTCTGTGCTATTGTATTCTGTTCTAATCTGTCCTATTCTATTCTGTTCTATTCTGTGCTATTCTATGCTGTTCTATTCTGTTATATTCTATTCTGTTCTAATCTGTCCTATTCTATTCTGTTCTATTCTGTGCTATTCTATGCTGTTCTATTCTGTTATATTCTATTCTGTTCTAATCTGTCCTATTCTATTCTGTTCTATTCTGTGCTATTCTATGCTGTTCTATTCTGTTATATTCTATTCTGTTGCATTCTGTTCTATTCTGTCCAATTCTGTGCTATTCTATTCTGTTCTTATCTGTCCTATTCTATTCTGTTTTATTCTGACCTATTCTGTGATATTCTATTCTGTTCTATTCTGTCCTATTCTGTCCTATTCTTTTCTGTTCTATTCTGTCCTATTCTATTCTGTTCTATTCGGTACTATTATGTCCTATTCTATTCTGTTCTATTCTGTTCTATTCTGTACTATTCTATTATGTTCTATTCTGTCCTATTCTGTACTATTCTATTCTGTTCTATTCTATTCTGTTCTATTCTGTACTATTCTATTATGTTCTATTCTGTCCTATTCTGTACTATTCTATTCTGTTCTATTCTATTCTGTACTATTCTGTTCTATTCTGTTCTATTATGTTCTATTCTGTCCTAGTCTGTTCTATTCTGTTCTATTCCATTCTGCTCTATTCTTTCCTATTCTATTATATTCTGCTCTATTCTGTTCCATTCTGTTCAAACCCTGGACACACAGGTGAAAGACAAAAGCTTTAGCAACCTGTCACTATAATGCATGCCAGCTGTTACTGGTAATTTCTTTTTAACGACGCTGCGTCATAACAAAGATGATTAGCACCACTCTCCTCTTTTATCCAGGCTTTGAACTGGCAACATCATAAAACGTTAGTGGTGAAGTTGCCGGTGTAACAGAGTAAAATAAAAAACTTCAAAGGTAAGAAAATCAACAAAACAGGTGAGAAAATCAATATCGTTGCAAGAACGCACAGAAAAGCTTTAAAAAACAATTAGCGCAACAGATATCTTGAATATTGCGCCATTTTTTTCTGTCAGAACGTCATCATAAATAATCCCAGGAAAGCTATTACAAGCGAGGCATTTATTGACCCAATTCATAAGGTGCAACCTGGGGCATGGTAAAATCAGAGGAGTATAGGGACAGAAGAGGCCAGAGTGAAACGTTCCCCATTGAGTCCCTTGTGTCAAAGGCGGCTCTCAAATATCCAATTGAGCGCTTCTGAAAGGCTTTTGCTGTGAGAAGCGCTTTATAAATAGCCAAATACAATACAATACAAAAAATATCGGCTACGCTAGAACATTTGACCACGTATATAAATCACTATAATTTTACATTACTTCGAATAACTCTAGCATCAATCTTTTATTAATGATGCATTGTGCAATAGGATAACGGCGCTACAGAAGTCTTTAGACTACATTAAGCGTTAGATTAAAACTATATAGATGCAAGGCTTCCCTACCAGATATGTTCCTAGGTCACAAAAAGGTTGAGTGGTCAGAGCAGATTAAATACTTGGGAATCATCTTTTGTGCTGGTAGTAAACTGAGTTGTGATGTAGACTGCATAATGCGCAATTTTTATGCAGCTTCCAATAATATTTTCAACAACTCTTCAAGTTTGTCGGAGTTAATGCAGCTTTACTTACATCAGACTTATAGCTTACCAGTTTTAAGATATGGCTCAGTTGCTGTGAGATTTTCTCAATCTCAGCTGAGTAAACTAAATGCTTGTTGGAATAATGTTTATCGTAAAATATTTGGTTTTCACAAATGGGAATCAGTAGCCTAAGAGAATTTATTGCAGGTTTAGGCAGTTTGGACTTTAAATCTATGAGAGTTATTGCTATGTTTAAATTTCTTAAAGACATGCTAACGGTGGATAATAGCCTAGGTCACTAAATATGCTGTCATTGACATTCACTTATGGCCATGAGCATATTAATTTAGTTTCTGGTTATGGTTTGTCTGTAAAAGACAACATGTATTATGTAAGATCGCGGGTCCACTACGTTTATACTTCGAGAGGAGCAATAGTTTGAGTTGTCTCCCAGTCTGTTTGGGAAGGGGTTTTTGTATTTTTGTATTTCTGTTCTAGTCTGCTTAGTTTGCTTAGTTTCTCTGTTCTGCTTTGTGCGAAATAAAGTATATATATATATATATATATATATATAGGCCTATCAGATCAGACAGATTACGTCATCACGTTTTCTATTCTCGTCTTTATCAACGTCATAAGCGTCGTCGTCGTCATCATCACTAACACCAACACCACCACCATCGCCATCATCACCATCATCATCATCACCACCACCACCATCATCATCACCACCACCATCATCACCACCACCATCATTATCATCATCTTTCTCATATTCACCACCACCATCATCATAATCATCATCTTCGTCATAACCACCCCACCACCACCACCACCACCACCACCACCACCACCACCACCACCACCACCACCCCCACCACTACCACCTCAACCACCACCACCACCATCATGAATGTCATCGTGTTGCTGCGAATGATGGTAAGAATTACTCCATTTTCGAGGATCTTGGTCTGGAACTTCTCTTCCAGTTCCTTCACTCTTCCCTGTTCCTTCTTCATCGCTTCTTCGTAGGCGCTCGCAGTCAGATACGAAGTTTCTACAGAAGTCACTTTCTTCATCATCACCATCGTCAATATCGTCATCATCATCATCATCATCGTCATCATCATCGTCATCGTTATCGTCATCGATTATACTATCAAAGTCAGTATAATTTTCCTAATTCGTTGTGATCTCAAAATAATAATAATGTTCACCATCAGATTTTCAGATCATCATTATCATCGTCGTCGTCGTCATCATCATCATCATCATTATTATCATCATCATCTTCTTCATTATAGCTATTGTCATTAATATCAATATCAATAGTTGTGCAAGAATCAGATTACCCAATCGATATTTTATAATTATCATCATCATCGTTTCTATAGCTATTAGCAATAGTTATCAAGTGATTACAAGCGTAATATAACCGAAATAGAAATAGGAATGCGACGATTACTAACGTTGCAACAGCAATAGCAATAGCAATAGGGGTCCACTAACGTAGCAATAGCAAGAGATAAATAGAAATGCTACGATTACTAACGTAGCAACAGCAATAGCAATAGTAATGCTACGAATAGTAGTACCTAACATAGATATAGCAATAGTAATGTTACGATTACCAACGTAGCAATAGCAATAGAAATAGTAATGCTGCGATTGCAAACGTATCAATAGCAATGGAAATAATAATAATCTTTTAATAATAATCTTTTCTTTATTAAGCGCCTGACAAACGCACTGCGCTGTACATTTACATGTTATGCAATTGAAATCTTAACTACTAACAGAACAGACAGCCATGTAATACAACAACAAAAATAGTAGCCTAATGCTACGATTACTAACGTAGCAATATGGTAGCAATAGAAATAGTAGCCTATTGCTACTATTACTAACGTAGCAATAGGTTAGCAATAGAAATAGTAGCCTATTGCTACTATTTCTAACGTAGCAATACTGTAGCAATAGAAATAGTAATGCCATACGATTACTAACTGCTCTTTTCCTTGTCGAGTAATTCTGGAACGTGCAGTAGAACAAGTTCATTCTCCGGACGATGAACCGTCGACATATACCCTGTAGAACAAAGTAAATCCTTTTCGTATAAATATAGATCAGGTATGGGCAACTACTTTTAACAGAGGGCCACTGTAAGATTTTAAGGGCAGCTCAGAGGCCGTATGCCAATCGCGGGCTAATTTTTTTCAGATTCATTGCCCCAGAAAATGAGACAATATTAATTTTATTCAAACTAAATACTACGGAATAACCGTTAAAGTTAATGGAGTTAATTCTAATGATGAAAACCGAGTTATCTTAATAGATACAATCAATCATACCCTACAATAAAAAACAAATATGTTTTAAGTTTATTCAGTTTTAAAAGTTTTAAAACTGTAGTCTGTACAATGTATCAATTGGCTTGATGTGCTATTTTTTATGTGAGATCTGACATCTCTTCTCAAGATACTAATCCGGAATGTTTGCTTTAATGCTCGAAGTGCAACTCGAAGTTCATTGGAGAGATTGCTATTTGTTAGTCTGTATCTGCTTTTGCATTTTGTTAGTTTCATCTTTGAGAAGAACTGTTCACAAATATAGGTGCTTGGAAACAGTGCAACCATTTACAGGGCATGAAATCTAAGGGAAGTGTAAGAATCCTGAGAAATGTACAGTTTGTAGAACTGAGTCACAGGTACCTCACGAAATTTCACTGTTGCATTGGAGTTCAATCAATTTAGTTGCAAGGAGTCTGGTGTTGAATTGGCATCAATGGATATGGGAGATCCAATACAGTTTGAAGTCTAGTTCACAAGCAGTAACATCGGACAACGTACAGAAATCCAGGCATTGTAGGGCAGGATAAAAGGTTCCCAAGTGCCAGGTACAGTGACAATATAAAAGACATGACAAGGGGCGGTTAAAAAGTTCCCCACTCCCAGAACGGTAGGGAGGAAAAGGGGGTTGGAGAGTATAGGGTGAAAGAGAATGAATGGAGGACAGGCAGAAAGAGAGTGAATGTAGAGTAGGGAGAAAGAGAGCCAGTGAAGGAAAGGGAGGAAGAGAGCGAATGGAGGGTAAGGAGGATGAGCGTGAATGGAGGGAGGAAGAGAGCAAATGGAGGAAAGGGAGGAAGAGAGCAAATGGAGGAAAGGGAGGAAGTGAGCGAATGGAGGAAAGGGAGGAAGTGAGCGAATGGAGGAACGGAAGGAAAAGAGCGAATGGAGGAAAGGAAGGAAGAGAGCAAATGGAGGAAAGGGAGGAAGAGAGCAAGTGGAGGAAACGAAGGAAGAGAGCTCATGGATGGTAGGGAGGATGAGAGCAAATGGAGGAAAGGGAGGAAGAGAGCAAATGGAGGAAAGGAGGAAGAGAGCGAATGGAGGAACTGGAGGAAGAGAGCGAATGGAGAGTAGGGAGGAAGTGAGCGGTAGGGAGGAAGGGAGCGAATGGAGGGTGGGGAGGAAGAGATTGTCAGTGCATTTGTTTGATATTATTGTACATTATAATTATTGGAATTGTAGGAAGCCTATCACCATGTAATATGTATCTGCATTGTATGGCTGGCATATATTGAGTGGAAGGGGTGTGTGTGAAGCACTCGCGACAGGTTTGTACTTAGTGACATGTTCAGGGACCACCGGACCAGTGACTCATTAACGGGTGCGTATGTATTTGCAAATTTGGTTCTGTACCACTTTCTTGCACTTTCTGATTCTGAAATATGTATTATTGATGTTATACTCTTGTGTCTATATTATAGACACAATACAACTCGTACCAAATAGAACCCGTATAATAGAAGTATAATTCATAGACCTATGTAGCCTGTGTTTCAAGGCAATTAATACCGCGACTTTTAAAACTGTCTATCCGCTGTAGTATATACTAATTTAATATATGATTTAATATTATTTAAATTATATATGAGTTTGTATCTCGTCCGCTTCTTTTGCATTACACCGCCCATAACTCGTTTCGGAACGACGAATTTTCCATTAGAAACTCTATTGGACACTTCCTTCTCCAGTGGGAATTGGGAAATGCGAGACTTAAGAGACTTGGGAGGGGTCGCTTGGCGTGTGGCAAGGAAGTCGCCTCATCTTATTTATTGCCTAACACTGCGGGTAACCAATATACAGTGTCGAATAACCCCTGCGGTGGAGTATTATTGACGAGAGGAATGTTTGCCATGCACGGGACATGGAGATAAGGCTAGATTAGGCAAGGGAATGGAAGAGAAGAAAAATCAAGGGGAAAATGGAAGACAGGGGCATGGTGCAAGGATGTGGAAGTAAATAGAAGGAAAGACAAGGAGAAGACAGGCCAAAGGAACGACAGGAAAGCGAGGACAAACGGGAAAGGAAACGAAGGCAATGGAACGGAAGAGGGGACAAGAGTCACAAGACAAGGCAGAGAATGTGAAGGGAAGGAAGGCAAGGCAGGGTAAGGGAAGGGAAGGGAAGGGAAGGGAAGACAGTGGTTAAATTCAGCTGGATCCTGATGGATGTGAGATCCTGGTCTTTGATTTTAGATCTGCCGCCTGAACTATGATATTCGTAACTTAAAAGACCCGTCACCAAACCGGATGGATGCTCTTTGCTTGTTTTGCATATTTCTTTGGTACTTTTTGTATTCTATTGTTTTGTGTTTTGAATGTTATCGCATTTGACAAAATGAACAGCGCCCAAGCTTTTATAATAATAATTATATCTTTAATTACTGTTTAATTATATGTCTGTTTTTTCAATAATCGTATTTAGCGTATTTCATGTTTTTGTCCAAATAGAAAATAGCGATATCGGTTTCAGATTCGCCAGATAGGTTTAGGTTTAATATTTACAAAAAATGGCGTTACACAATCTCTAGAACAGCAATTTAGCCACTGAGGAAAGAGAATGGAAAACACAACATAAAAAATCCGTAATACAGTCAACACACATGCAAGGCGTGTAGTCCCTATAGGTACCAACAACATTCACCACCCCCGGACTTCCAGCCGTCTTGCCAAACGCTGAATCCTATCTTTGTCATTCCTTGCTACGGTGACGACGACGACGATGATGATAATTAGAAAGTGACAAAGGTGGAAGCGGAATGAAACGAGAGATAGATTATGCATGTAACTCGTAGAGACTTGTCGCCGTCGGTCGGTGCGTGATGCCTGTCTCAATTGTGGCGACTGATGCCAGAGACGTCAGCTGCTGAATCCCAAATGAAGATCGGGAGCTGCGTGTCTCAACAACACTGCATGACTGCAAGATATAAGCTCAACGCCCGACAGCCAAACTATATTGTTTTCAAAGTCCGCGATGTTATCGTCATCAGGACCTATTTTCACAGCCGGAATCAGGAACAAATCAAAACTCCAAGACCAATGGAATTTGGTAAAATTCCAATGTTCCACAGTGGAAAGTAGAGGAAGCGCCGAATTTTTCCAGTTCTTTCGGCCTGGAGCTTCACTGGCAGAATGCCAAGGTCCTGGACATGATGCCATGAATCAAAGGACTTGTCGTTCACTTGTTAACAAATATCAGAAGATTCGGCCTAATGAAGATTCGGCCTAGTGATATACGCAGAGAAGACGAAAACGATAGTAATTGAAGAAACCAGATACAACAATAACTATCAGCATCCAAGTAGAAGCTATAGTGAACGAGTGTGGAGGGCTGATGACCGCAAATGACAATAGAGATAAAGACAATGACAAAGATGCTGAGCTTGTCTCACAAGCATTCGATTACACTGAGTCGGGACACCATGTCACGCTGCTTCGTTTGTTGGACGTGAGCGCGGCCTTCGACACCGTTGACCCCGACATCCCCCCTTACACGCTATAACGCCTCTTATGGAATCAGTGGGTCACCTTCGAACTGGCTCCGTTTCTTTTTGTCCGGGCGGACAATGATGGAAGCCATGGGCCCTGACCATTCGGTTTGGACGTCAGTTCCATTTGGCGTCCGAGCGCAGTGTCACCAGTAATGCTGACAATGTTCGGCTTTATTCACTCGTCATCCAGCTGTCGTCAAGGATGTAACATAATATTGCTCCTCAAAGTGATGGTGACAAATCTCCTCCCCTTCCCTCTCCTCCCTCTCGATAGAATGCATCGCCGTTAATTGCCGTTGCTTGAACTTGTTTCAAACCAAAATAACGCATGACGTGGTATGAAGTGTTATCTACTTCATTTTTTAGCCTCGGCATATGAAGGCGGGTGGCCAGTACTCTTCCTCGCCGTCTCACTTTCCCACTGAGAGTGTACAGTCAGTGTACTCATTATAGCTGAGTTGGCAAGGGTCGCAGGTGGAGCAGAAATCCCAAAACTAAGCTCTGCCCTTAAGGGGATTTGAACCCCCGACTTCTCGGTTGCCAGTCCAGAACTCTAACCACTAGACCATTCTTATTATACCAATAGCCTTAGTTTACAAACAAATTATAACCCTGTAATAATGCGCATAGGCCAATGTATTTCTTCACAAAATTAAAAACAACATTTTCCAATTGTTTGTTATGTATCATAAAATATTATACATAAGTCCACATGCAATTGAAGCCAAGGAACTACGTCGACAGCTGACCAATATCCATTGTTCTGCTGTTTTTCATAATTATTTCTTTTGAGCTCAAAGACATAAAGTACGATATTGATCGTTTCTGCGTCTCCGCGTTATTTCCTCGGGTGTGTTTACCTTCAATATTCAATCTATTTCCCGATCTGAGGGAAAAACTTAATTGAAATTGGCGTATGAATATACGTGGAGACGGAATTTTATGCACAGGCCGTATTTCTTTTTCTTCTCTTGTTTTCCTATCTCTTTGGCTTACTCTGAGTATGTATGTACCTCTGTCTGTCTGTAAATCCGCCTATATATCTCTGCTTGTCTGCTTGCGTATTCCTCTGTCCGTCCTTTCCAATTCTCGCTGGGCTTCGGCTCTGCATCGATCCACTGTTTATTGCTCCATAACGAGTTATTCTAGGATCGTGGTTGTCATGGTCACCAAATCCCTCCCTCCTCCCTACCTCCATACGTCCTCCAACCCTTCCCGACTTCCTTACATTAAAGCCAAAGGCCACGTAGATGGTAGAAAGGACAAATGGTTGAATGGACGAACGTACAAAGGACGTCCATCATTGTGATATATGATTTCCTTGTTTTCGCGTCGTTCCAATTATTTATTGTCCCACTGATGTATTTCCATCCAGTGTTTACAGGTAAACACGTGTTCAGAGGAACAACAGGGAACAACAAGGATGATAGAAGTAAAACTAATTAATAATCCGCGTGTATTACACCATTGTCACGCCATTCACTGGTCGCTCGCAGACGTCAGTTGTTCACGGTCCAACAACTTCGTTCCACCCGCTCCTTCTCCGCCCTATAGCACTGCTCCGCCTGTCTGTCACCTCATCACTAAAATTTGCAAATCGCTCCTTGGCCATAGCTGTGCCGCCTCTCTGGAATAAAATCCCGCCAGTTTTACGACAAATATCTGATCCATCCTACGAACTGACCAAACCTCACCTCTTGCTGTCTCTCCACAGGTCTTTCACTCAAAACTGAACACACTGCTCTTTCACAAATCCTCTCTTGATTCCTCGCCTTCCCCCAATTTCCCTCACCGTTTCAACTCTAAACATCATCCGCCTTAGCCGTCTGAGAGTCCGCCTGCATGACTCTCCGAATCTTGACCTCTGCCTATCGATTTTGTTTTGGCTAAGCGACTGTGAATAAGCTGGTTACCGCGACTTCGCTTCTTTGGGCGCTGTAGAAATGTATTAATTTACGATTTCGATCACGAAGACGCTGCACAGTCATGAAAGCCCGAATGTCTCTCGGGTTTTCATGACTGTGCAGGACAATAGTTCGCCGTCTCATTCAAACATTGACGTCTAATATAATCTAATATTGTTCATTCATTCATTCTTTCTTTCTTTCGTTCATTCATTCGTTCATTCATTCATTCGTTCGTTCCTTCGTTCCTTCATTCATTCGTTCGTTTATTCATACCTTCATTCATTCATTATTTCATTCATTTGTTCTTTCGTTCATTCTTTCGTTCGCTCATTCTTTCGTTGGTTCATTAAATCGTTCGTTCATTCATTCATTCGTTCTTTTGTTCATCCATTCGTTCATTCATGCGTTCGTTCGTTCGTTCATTCATTCATTCGTTCGTTCATTCGTTCATTCGTTCCTTCATTCATTCGTTCGTTTATTCATACCTTCATTCATTCATTATTTCATTCATTTGTTCTTTCGTTCATTCTTTCGTTCGCTCATTCTTTCGTTCGTTCATTAATTCGTTCGTTCGTTCATTCATTCATTCGTTCATTCATTCATTCATTCCTTCATTGACCGGTCGGTTAATCATAGAACCTCTCCATGGTTGACAGTGGACCTCCTTGTAGGGGTCTTGATTTATCATACTTCTACCATACCTTGTGTGCCCCTCTGATCTCTTCTTTAACAGTCCCTTAAGCTAGCATGAAAGATAGCCATGGGTGTGAAGTGTTGGCGACTTTATTTTCTTAGCCTCGGCATATGAGGGCGGGTGGTCAGTACTCTTCCTCACCGTCTGATCTTCCGCCAACAGTGTACTCTCGTGCGCTCATTATAGCTGAGATGGCTAAGCCTAGAGGGCGCAGGTGTAGCAGAAATCTTGTAAAAAATTTCTGCACTGGCGGGGATTTGAACTCCCACTCTCTCAGCACGCTAAACACTAGACCATCTTACTCTACATATACCTTAATTTACATTCCCTTACCTTCTTATACTCTATATTACATTACCACGCAAGCCAGCTATAGATGAGGTGCTACTCACAGTCGAAGGCCTGTTCGGCCTGTTCGCTGGCGTCCACAGCAATAAGGATCTTTCTGGGGGTCATCTCGAAATCGATGAATCCAAACGAAATCTCCTATTATAATGAGGTCACGAGAGAGGTCCAACTTTTCCTCTGACTCAGTTCATCAGCCGAGGCGGACTGGCCGAAGACGTCCGAGCGACAACGACCGTTCGCTCGGCAATAAACGCTGGTTCTCTGCATGCTGCGTGCGCTGGTTCCCTGCAGCTGGCGTCATGCGATGTCCATAAACCCTGCTCGCGTTGGTCGTGGAATTCTGTTTAAGCATGAAGTGAACGATATCATCTTAGTCCAAACCAGGATCAATCGATCCGAATGGTTGATAGGTCTACAAAGGAGCGTCAGAAGAGGCTTATTAAATGCATTATAATAATTATAAAAGTTCCAATGTTTTAATGCTTGTTTGTTGGTCGTGGATACAGTCACGCCCGACGTGACTCTATCCACGGGACTCGAGTAACGCCCGCCTCGCAATTGGTCAGTCCATGTCACATGATTGTCTGTACCTGAAACGAACCGACCGATAAACATTCCCGATTGCGGTGGAAGGTTGTTCACCGTGTTTTCTAAAGACGACACTAACCCTAACCCTGACCCTAACCGACCCTCACGACGCCTAATCTGACCCTAAACGACCCTAACGACGCCTAATTTGACCATAAACGACCCCATGAATCCTAACGTGGCCGTAACCGATCCTCATGATGTCCGCCATATCAAAATTCCACGAAAAGACAACAAGTTCACGTGACTGGCTTTAGCCAATAACGCGACGGGCGTTACTGTAGTACTGGGGTTCCGATAACGCCCGGGGCGTGACTGGATCCACTACGTTGTTGGTTTTGTGTCTTGCTTATGTGTGAATGTATGCACGGATGTATGTGTGTAGTCGTGTATGCATTATGTACAAATGCATTTATGAATTCATTTATTGTATTGTAGTAGTACGTACCGTAGTAGTTCAGTTTAACGACACTTTGTGGTAACAAAGACCATTAGCGGTGCCCTCCTCCTTTAACCAGGCTTGGGACTGGCACTGTCAGAAAACGAACAGTGGCGGAGTTTTATTATATTGTATTGTATTCAAACATTTATAAAGCGCCTCTGCATACATATTATATATGTATGCATATATGTATGTATGTATGTATGTATGTATGTATGTATGTATGTACATATGTAAATTTGCATGTATAGATGTATCATGCATGCACACGTTTACCTTGTAACATTGTAATTAATGTAATTAACCGGTGTTTGCGTTCATTGCTATTGTACAGAAGCCCACCGTCAAGTAGTTTGGTGGGCATGCATCAATCGATGGCACAGTCCATATGCTGGTCTTAGGCCTACCACATGAAACAACCGTCAGCGATAAGGTGTTCGGCGACACTGCACAGTGGGATGCACGGCTCTTCCGTCCGACTATGTATGCACGCGAGATACAGCAGCGAATGGTATTGGTCGCGAGGCAGGGAGTAAGGATTAGGCAGGCGGCGCTGGGGCTTGCGTCGAGCTGTGTGCAGATAGATGGCAGCACTGAGGACAGATCGATTTTGCTTATTACTCCTATTACTGTATCCAGCGCAGTTCGGTCCGCACTCGTGCACGCCAACAATGGACTGCGTCGATATCTGTGAGAGGACATCTGATCGTCTTTGTAATTATAATTGCAATCACGGACTTATATAGCGCATGCTCCCGGGAGACTTTCCGAGGCGCTTCCGGCCTGACAACAAAACGCCACGGCGAAACACGATGGTTTTCTAGCGCTATAAGCAGACAGAACGTTGGGCCGACCACAGCGAAGCTTCTATGCTGCGTCGTATAAATTGCTTCAACTTTTTCGCACTAAAAGTATTTTATTGTCTTCTTGTTCATTACATTCCCTAATCCCTAGCGTCAACGTCTTGTGGAAAGTCTTTTCTTGGACGTGGCTGCCATGCAGGCTCGTGGATCCAGATCCCTACATCTGCTCTCAGAGGTCTCGCGGATATACTGACTGATCCTATCCAAAGGATCGTGAATCGTGATACGAGTTGATTAAGTCTCCCTATGCATTACAACTACGATAACGAATCTACCCCAGTTTTTAGGTAATAATCGATTAGACTATAGGCTATAGATAAGAACTAGATTAGACCAGAAAAGAACCGATTAGATTAGGTTTTTTATAAGAGCCGGTTAAGTAATAATAGGTTATGTTAGGTCAGATTAGTTATATTAGATTCATATACGGTAGCGTCTCTTACAACAGGCGCTATGTAAAACTGGATTGCAATCACAACTAGATTAGGTTAGATTACGCTAGATATATAATACATACTTACTTAGATTGCATTACATTTACATCATATCATTGGAAACGAAAACCTCCATATACTCTATTTCAAAAGCTACATTGATGGAATAATTATTAAGAGTTCATCAATAGTCTGTCCGAATTCCGTAGGGCCTACCGTCACAAGCAATCTGTGCATATTATTATGAATTATTATTTTAGTCTAAAGTACTTATAAATTAATAATTAATCGAGGGTCCATTCGCTTAGAGCGCATGGTCTCTAATCGACAGGTTGCGGCCAGAAGAGAAAATCTGTACATAACTTTGGGGAGGGAAGAATTTTCTGGGGCCGGATTTTTTGTTTTAGGAAGGTGCAGATATATGCACCAGTCAAAACTTTGGGGGACAGTCCCCCTCTGTTCCCCCGTGATTTACGCCACTGGTTGCGGCTTCGAGTCTGCTTCGCGAACTCCGTATAGCGACCATGAGCAAGTTTCTCGGTTGAATTTGTTAGAGGCCTAAGCTGGTAGTAACTGAATCATGTGATGCACAGCAGACTGGAAATGTCCATAACCTTGGATTTCGTCCATTGCCAGTTCAAGACCAAATGAATAGCAGACAATGAACACCACACCTGCGTTCAACTATTGGACATGACAGCTTTACTTTTTATGCGTGATGATCAGGGAGGGGAGTTCGTTGCATCACTAGTCGCCTTTGCCATTAGCGACAGTCCACTGCTCTTTACATACCATTTCCAGTCTACTGCCGTCATACAGGCTCTATGCAAATGTTTTTTGTTTTTACATATATAAATTATGACATTTCCGGTTTGCTGATCGTTCTGTCAGTCTCTGTAAGTGGTTGGCTCCATTTCGTGCCGCCTCACTTCCGATTGCTGCTGCTGCTGCAGCTGAAGAGCATCCATCACGTTCAGTGTGTTGTCTCTGCACTCTGTGCTTAGAGAGCTACAGCTCGGCCGAGTCTGTACATTATTGTAGATCCACCGTTTTCAGAAGAGGGCTCTTCTGAATACGGTAGAATACGGTGGCCGTCCCTAAAGCACATCCACAACAGTGACTTCCTTTGACCCTTACCTCTACTTAATTGTCTGTAATAGTTCGTATATTTAGTACAATCTTCTATTCCCTATATTGCTTAAGTCCGCACTCCATGTCTCTCTGTTGCGAGGTGGGGAGCATTAATTTATACTGTTGTTTTTGAGCAACTAGGATATCAGTTCCATGATGATGATACTCAATCAACATTGTGCCATATAGTTTTAGATCTTTCTGTCTGGAATGGTCTGCCGTTGGAGATGCTCCTGCAACCTAGGGATGATTCTTCCACGTTCTATAAACTCCTTAGGAATTATTTGTATCACCGTGGTTGGACTGGGAGCGCCTCTGAGTAGGCTTCTTGAAGGGGGGGGGGCTATATAAATCCTCGAAATGAATAAATGAATGAATTTCGTTTGACAGTCTGTCGTGTGACGCACCTGTTCAGCTTTTGTCCGCTGCCTTTGATGAAGCGCAGTCTTGCATGACAACCAATAAACTCCTGCTTAACCCATCAAATAGGCCTACTGAATTTCTACTCCTGTGCACTCCATGGCAACTTAAAACTTTGATTGCCTTATAAAAATCATTTAAACAAAATGAAACTGGATCAATCAACTGTTCAGTTGGCAGACGCTGCTTTGAACTTAGGCGTGTTTTCAATTCTATTCTACCATGTCTCCCATTGACCATGAAATATACTTGTGAGTCGTCATCTACATGTAAGTTCATTCGTGACATACGCAGAATTAGGTATTATGTGCCCATGTCTTCAATGATAAATCTCTGGCAAACGCATTGGTTTCAAGTCGCCTACATTACTGTAACTCGTTCTGCATTGACTTCCTGTTCAGCATAGAATTGGTTTCAAATTGGGGATAAAAATTATAGTTTATAAAATTCCGAACTCTAGTCAACCACAATACTTGAAATCAGCCATACCTGTATCTGTATCTGTCCCCATTCCACAGACTTATCATCATTAAACACATTGATCTTATTATCTTTCTCTGGTTATCAAGAACTGTTTTTGATGAACGAGCTTTTTAAGTCGCTGCGCCTTGCTGTTAGAACTCTCTCCCTGTATCTGTCCGTCTCTCCCTGTGTCTGTCCGTTCTGCTAAGTTGTTTATGTCATTTCGTTCTTAAGACTTACCACTTTCAAAATGCGAATTCACCCATTATAACTGCCTATCTGTCTAACGGACTGACCTTCTGAATGTTGACATGATTATGGCTAGGTTTAGATGTGCCATCGGTTGATGCCTTTATAAATGCTCAAGTACAATACAATACCTACTACTACTACTACTATTCCTTTATTTCAAAAACTCGTTGACACAAACGCAACAAGATTACAAAATCAACAGTTTAGATATCGATTAGACAAACAAATAATAGTCAAATAGGTAAGAGGGTTAGGAATGTATTAGTGACTGAGACCTATTGCTAAAGAAAATGATACCATTAGCCTATAATAAATAACGGAATCAGTTGATGCTTGCTATTATAAGCATATAGAATCAGTGTGCATCCAAAAGTCCACCTATAGGGTGAATCCGTTCAGAAACCAAGAGGGATAGGCCTATCAGAGAAGACACAGAAACAGGTAAAGGAAGAAAGCAGCCTACGTCTTCTGGTTTTAAAGCGGCCAAAAACGTAGCCAACTGCATCTGTACCCGTATTAATAGCCAAAGTTCTTATGGATATAGAAGATCTCCTCTCGTTTAACAAGAATTTAAGCCCTGAAAACGCAGCGAAACTGCGCTGGCCGGTGATGACTGCAGAAGCGCGCGCCAACCTGATCGATATAATGTTTTTATTTTTATAGCGCTGGCTGAGTTAACGTCAGGCTTTCGCTAGCGCAGAAGGTAGGCCTATACGTAGGCGACGCTTAAAAACAGTTTTAATTGCCTCATAATCACGTCGTCATGTAGGCACGACATCGGCTTTTTGTCCAAAAAGTAGGCCTCTTGGCATAGGTTTGGCATGCATAGCCTATTGCTAGCGTGCTGATCGAAAGCTTGGAGAATAAGCCTAAGACTGGGTAAATGTAAATGTAAGAGTATGGCCTTAATTCACCTTGGTCATTTTTCGATGAACTGATCGGGTGAATCCTTCACCACCGCTGCCCGTTTGAATGGGCGCCACGACATTCAAGGTCTCCGGCCGAGTCTGGACCGTGCTAGCCCGAGATTTAAATATCTGAAATAAGCCACCATCGGGAGGTGAAGATCTGCGACTCGCACCGTTCCCAAGCTCTCTAGCACAGAGACGCATAGACCCATGAGACTTAGCCTACGCTCTAACCAACCAATAACCTAGCTATACCTGAGTAGCTCCGCCATAAAAAGAGAGCGCGTATCGTAAATTAATGTAAATTTACGAAATTCTTCTCGGAATAGGCCCTTAAACCCTAATTCGGCGCTATATCAAATCAAACCGAAACCAGAGCCAGAATTTTTGCATTGGTTTCTGTGTTAGGTCTGCAGAAACCGGAAGGTCTGGTAGTGGGAGCGGGGAATCTGGCCGGAGACACAGCGTAATGCTAATGTGGACGGCAATTATGTTGTAAATGGAACAGACTCCCGAAATATTTCCACCAGTTTGCTCATTCCTCTCTCTGTCTCTGTCTTTATCTCTGCCTGTCTGTGTCTGTCTGTCTGTGTCTGTCTGTCTGTCTGTCTGTCTGTCTGTCTGTCTGTCTGTCTGTCTGTCTGTCTCTCCTATTCATAAGGGTCAAACAGTCAGACGTGCGATAGTGCTGGTGCAAGCACTTCACGCCTACAGCTGCCAACCTGGGTTTGGCCAAATTTTGCCTGAGTTTACCTGCGCTTTTTTTCTTTGTGGATTTTTTTGTTCTAGCTAAAAAGCCTCATTTCTCATAATCATGACTAGGCAGCATTCGTTATTAAAGTTGATCAATGCAAATCTGGTTGACTACTGGGCGCTAGTCAATGCATAATTAATCCAATCGACCGTTAGATGGTGCTAGCGCATGCCATTGTAAATGCCGATGAATCCTCCATATCAATATCAGTATTATTTTATCTATGGTTGCCTCCAGTGCTACCACTCCTTGGGAATTTTCCCAAAATCTTGGTTTTAAGGTCGACTTGGGATCTGGGGATTTTGTATAGCAATCTTGGGATTTTTTCGAAGATCTAGACTCTAGAGACTAGTTTTTACCGTACTTTCCAACAGTGGCAGCGAATCAGATTAGAAAAACTCGCCCACTGGGTCTGTCTGAAAGACGTTTATTATTATTGTAACTGGTAAACATTGTCATTTTTTTAATTCAGTGTTATGCTCCGCTTTTGTCTTTGCCAGTTCTTAGCTCGGCATTTTTGTGAACGATTATGATTATTAAAACTCATTTCATATGTGGGGGTCCATAGAGTAGTGGTAACATCACTGGCGTGTAAAGCAGTAGGTAGGCTATAGTGGGATTGGTTCCCGTAAACCTCTCAAGGGTCCACTCAGCCTAACATTCGCGAGATGGCGCGTTGGTAAAATGAGACGTAGGACGTGATGGGCGCCTTGCATGACTGTCATAATATTGCAATCGTAATCTCGAGATTTTTAGAGAGCCCATAAAAGCGAAGTCGCGGGAACCAGCTTATTCACAGGCGTTTTATCAAAACAAAATCGATAGGCAGGGGTCAAGATCCGGAGAGAAAGGCAGACGGCTAAGGTGGATGCTGTTATTAGAGTTGAAATGGCGAGGAAGGTGAGGGGAATCGGTATAGGATTTATCGAAAAGCAGTGTTTTCAGTTTTTAGTGGAAGACCTGTGGAGAGATAGCAAGAGGTGAGGTTAAATTCGACTCCTGTAATAACCTGTGATCATCCGTTCATACTGATTTGTAATCATCCTGCGCAATTGTTAGTTTTAAGATACTAAACGAAGATGATTATTATTATATTTCATCACAACGTTTCCTTTTCAGTAACTTGGGAATGTTTTTACACCCTGGGCCAATTTTGGGATTTTTCTGACAAGATCTTGGGATTTCTGAAAATGGAGAGTGGAAGCGCTGGTTGCATGCACGCGCTGCACAGTTGCACACTGTTTACTCATATCAAGGAAAGGTTAATAAAGCGAAGGGACATTTTTGCGATGCTTTTAAACTCTAAATAATGTCTCTGCCGTCCAAGATCACATTCGGTGCAAGCATCGCCTTTACAGTCTCGATAATTACATATGTACACGTGAAACAAAAGCTAGACAGAGAGGTAATTTAGTTACTCTGCTCGGCTCGAGCCGTGTGTATGCGTAGCGAAATGGTTTTATATAGCGCATTGTATCGCAAAGTATGTGTATTCATTATACAGCACTTAGCCATTCTGTCTGGTAAATGCAAATGCACACGTTTTTATATAGCGACCGTATGACCTTGGCCCTGCTGATTTTTCAGTGAATTGATCGGATGAGATTCTCACCATTTACCAGTTGAATGGGTGCCCACGCTATTTATGGGCCCCGTGTAAGGACGGATGTCAAAAGATACCGTGTAACTCCAGTAAACTTACGCACCCGCGGCATCCCTATACTACATGTTTGCCGTACGGTCTAGTAGGATCAGGTTTTGCCAAATCAATACACTTTCTGACTCTTGCAAGCACAGCTGGACTTTGTAAGACCTGGAAAAGATTCTGACCTTACCTTCCTATCCATTTTGGTGCTATTCATGTATGGGGGTCAGCCCGAATCCCCGAAACCTGAATCCCCGAAAACGCTGAAAACAGACAAAAGCCCGATTTCCCGAAAACAGTTTTCTAGAAAGCGGCCGAGCTATTCAAAGTTAAATTGTAAACATGACATAGACCTAGCGTGGCCTTGATGTATTCGATATACTGCCTGTTCAAATGTTTACTTGTTAATTATATTTATTCGGTCGGACTTAGAAAATCAATTTCGGGGATCAGGCCGAAATTTCTTTCGGGGATTCGGGTTTCGGGGATTCGGCCCGCACCCCATGTATGCATAGACACACACACAGAGTAGTTACAGCAGTTGCAGTGCTAACATACACAGTTTACACACCATTAGATTAAAAATCTGTTAAGTAAATATTGAATTTAGTTAGTGAAATTTAATGATAATGTGTTAATTTCTTACATGGCTTAAGATACAGATTCTATATGAAATGTGTTTGAAGGGAATGAGAGAAGGAGTTATTCAGGATATTCAGCGGCAAGAGATGAGGAAAACGCAGAATATTAAAATGCTTCAAGACCAGGCTGAAATAACGAAAGCTCTCAAAGGTCAACAGGAGAGGGAACAAGAACAAAGGCAAGACCACAATTCACTAGTTTACTGGTTACGAATTGAATGCTTGTACATATGTATGTCTTCATGGGGTCGTCCATTAAGGACGTCCACAGCAGGGAGAAGGAAGGGATCATCCAGAGGGGTTTGCCCAATGCTGATATGCTATGATGACAAAATAAATTTTAAATCCATGTACCAGACCTTGAGATAACATAATTTATTAGGCATTACATACTTGCTAATTTAACCCATGCCATGTTTACTATATTGGTATGTTTTTTGTTGTTGCAGGAGGCAGGTTTCAGCATCTAACTTGTGATCGAAATAACTAATGGTTTCCAGAGGAAAAACACCAAACTGTTGAAAACACTCATTTGATGACAGTTTACCAATCAAGTTTTGCAATCATCATAGAGTTTGCACTTATCAATGCTTTTTAGCACTTGACAGCAAGGACCGTCCTAACTTGGAAGATCAGCCTCTTTAGAAATAGGCTTACACTCTATTTGACTGTACAGTTTCAGTATTTTACTTTCATATTTGTCTTTACAACACAGAAGAATTTTATACTGAAATTACAGAAAACTTATGGATATTTATCAGTATGTATTAATATGAATACATGCATGTATTCTCTATTCCACAGTGCAATGGGGTTGTCCATTACAAACGTCCTTCAAGAGGTGACGGAGGGGTCACCCAAATGCAGGGCTGTTTCCCAGATTAACCAACGGCAGTCTACCTTTAACACTGGAGCCCATCCGATTGAAGGCATACCTAGGTTTGGGCATATATATATCCAGCTTCATGCTTGACGAATTGCAATGGTTGCAATGATTTAAACACAAATGCATTGACTTCCTAAGATCTTAATGCTTAGGCGTAATTGCCTTGTGTGCTGTGCTCCATCTTATCTCGGGGAGTTGTGTGTCTTGGTCTTATCGATTCATGTCGGTAGATTATCTTCGCTCTGCTGCACAGGGTGACCTGGTTATTCCCCAGCCAGAACTTCCAGTGCCACACATTAGCTTTGCTGTGGTCATTCCAACAGGTCTTCCAACTTTCTGGAATAGGATGCCTAGCATCCTTCCACATGTATACAAGCACCTTAATCAATATTCCATAAGCACTTGAAAACCAGTTTGTTCAATCCTGGTTTTCTGTAATTCAATTGAAGCGTCTGCCTAAAGTCTGTATTAAAGAAGTGCTTCATAACTCTGATTACAGTTAAACTTCATTAGAGGTAAACACAGAAATTCATACATATCTCATTTGTAACATACTTTACTGCATGTATCTTGTAGTTAATCACCAATGATTATATAAATATGAAACTATCAGCACACAGAAAATACTGGGTATTTACAATTCTCTTACTCATTTTCAAAGCCTCTTAACAGAAATCAGCATACAGTCAATTGTCTTTTCCATTCATAGCCAGACAGAAGCTCTCTTGTGTTCAGCTTAGGAGTTAACGCATCAGTTGCTGTTTTCTGGTGATCAGCAACAACACAACTTGTACTTGTCATGATATAAGCAATGATCACTAACTTCATCAATTTAATGTAATATCATGTAATTGTAATTGCAAATATATATACTGCCATTTCAAGAGAAACTCCTCACAGGTGCAAGGTGCAGAAGGAAATGCTCAAGTTAAGAAAACTGCACACAACAGATTCAAATGTTACGCTATGAAGTATTTGAATGCCAAATAAATTAAATGTAGGTGGTGTACGAGCTGTCAAGTTACAAAGTTGCAATTAGTTATTTATATATCGCATTCATGTCTAATGCATCAGGCATTGACCAATTGCACACCAACACCAAACCGTAACAAGGTCAATGTCCAGAAGATCAGTCCACTAAGAGAGTTAGAATAACTGGCCCATTAGTATGAAAATTCTAACCACGCATTTAAATTGCGCATCTTAAAAGGACATGCAGCCATATCAGTAGCGTGCTTGGCCTGTAGTCTAACGATTGTGTGTTTCAGTATGCTGAGCAAACTCTAAATATCCTGGACGAGGTATTGGTCTGTTACCAGGCAGTACTAGTTGGTACCAGTGTAAGCTGGGAAGTAAATGGTAATCCATTCCAGGGCCTCGAATTTTTCCTCTGCAGGGTCAATAGGAAATGAGCACTTCCCAGATTATGCTGTTGAACACGAACCCCTTTACTTTTACTTACTCTTCAAGAGGGAGTTGTCAGAGGGGCTCCTAATGTGACAGTACAAATCAAGATAGGCCAGAAGCAAAGTCAGTCTGGGAATTCGTAGAATTACCTTATGTGTAAAATGCACTTCAAATCTGTCCAGAAGGACAGACTACTATTATGATGACGAAGATGGTGAAATCTTGAACTTCTTCTGAAATTCTTCTTTCTTCTGCAAACTGAGTCGAATTCGTTCCTGTCGAAGTTTTTCAGAGGCCGTTGTCGGCAGAGCGGAAGTCTGTTTCAATGTTTCTGTTGGATGCTTACGTTGCAGGGACACTTCTACAGTTCTATCACAGGTCTTTGCAGTCAATAAATTATCGCTGGGCACGGCCAAAGTTTTGGATTTGAGGGCGGTCCATTGTGGGGGAGGTCCTTTTGATAATAGACTTTCACTGAAGTCATCATCATCTTCTTCATCCAAATCTCCCATTAAATCGTCCACTCCAAGCGAAAATGTTGGAATGTCTTTGGTAGCAAGTCCAGCCAGAGACTTCTGGAAATTTTTATTACTTACAGAGTTCGAAGAAGGCACACTAGTTTCGTTTCTTAAGAATATTGCAGGCTTTTTACTTGTGTTTACAGCTGTGGTCCCGTTGCAAACTGATGAAAGACTTTGGTGAGACAAACTCAGATTTGAAGATGAGCTAAAAGATTGTTTGGCTGCACCTGTTTTGCGAGCCTTCAGTACTCCATTCAGTTGATAATTTTGGAGATCGTTGTGCTCCTCAGATGCGTGTTTTGATGTAATGGGTTCAGTGATCCTAGTGTTTTTCAATTGCAAGCACTGAGATTTCACAGAACACTCTGGTTTGCCAAAGGCTGAATTGTTGTAGCTGTCTTCTCTATCTTCTTCTCCACCAGAGCTCTCAGAAATCTGCATGATTCGCTTTCGCCCAGGTTTAACCGAAACTTTTGCCCGGTTTTCGCGTCGATTCTTGCGCCTCAACGATCTTTCGTCCTCAGAACTTTCTTCAATGGCTACAAAGAGTAACAGGCTTCAGCATTAAACACTAAATTAACACATTATAGATGGCATGTTTGTATTTACTACTCTTGGTAGTACTATATCCTTTTCTTCATTGTACTTATATATTTATTTAATGAATTTATTATGTGTTGAATCCGAGGCACAGAGGAAGGACAGTCCGGAAACGCATTCCATATAAGCCTGTTAATGCCAAGAGACTGGAGTATTATTAGTGGCTTTATTTTCTTAGCCTCGGCATACAATGATTGGTCTTGACTTCTACCGAGCCACCTGATTTTCCCACTGACAGTAATAGACTTCATTACGGCTGCTATGGAGAAACATAATTTATATTTGGAAAATAAATATGCTTTAAAACTACTAAATACTAAACTTTATAATTATGCATAAATTATTAAGCGCCATTTTCTAATGAACAACCATTAATCGATGGGACTTCACAATTGAAGGGTTCAGAGCAATAAAGTAAGTAAGTAAGTAAGTATATTCTTTAATAAAACCAATTGCATATCCGCACTTTGGTGTACATACATCTTAACAACAATCAACAGTTAATGTCAATACGAGTACAACATTCTAACAATAAACGTCTTTCGCTGTAAATTATCTGCAAGAGGTACACAATGGTCGTGCGATCGCGGTCGCAGGGTATATTGTATATTGTATGTCGGAAATTATGAGTTTTGGGGAAATGGCTTCAAAGATCTGCCGGATGCACAATTCCATATTATGTTGACATATTTGTTCTTCAAAAATGACTATAAAAAATATTCGGATCTGCACGAAATTTACAGGGTAAATAGACTACTACATTCCAAACACGATGGCATACTTTTTAGCAAAGAAGTGGTATGTCGACATAACTGGTTATTGCTCTGAACCCTTCAATTGTGAGTGAAGGACTTCCTCAAGGTCCTTGCACAGTAACCATTTCAGGGAAGTCTTGAACCTGTACCCTCTGCATTACAAGGCAAGCGCTCTAACCAATTAGCTACCGCATCCCTAAACTTGAGAAATAATACAGGTTCAAAACACTAAATACTAAACTCCAAAAATAATACACATATTAAAATGACTAAATACTAATTAGAAAAATTTAAAATCGATTTGAATTATCTGAACCACTTAAACAAGAACATATGTCAAACATTGCCAGACAGAATCAAAACTGCGCAACTATATGAAATCTTACATTCCTCCTCCTCGTCCTCTTCTTCCTCCTCCGCATAACTTTCACCAACACAGAAGCTGTCTTCCTCGTAGTCATCCTCCATTTTGTCCTCCTCGTGTACCTGCGACAAGACGTCCGCACGATTGCCGAGACTACGAATATCCTTCAGCTTGTATCTTCCCAAACCGCCGACGGAAACTCGAGGACTACGCACGGATCGTATGTAGACAGCATGCATATCGACTGAATCTGTCAAAATTTCACACAGTAATGGAGAAGGATTTGATAAGGAATTTGAAGATAATGAATGATCTAGATGAGGCAAATTCCTAGTGCACAAATTAAATTTTATGATTATTACAAATTACAATCACAACATTATTTAGAAAACATAAGCAATAGATAATTGATACATGTATACTTACAATCCCCGTCTTTACAATTCCCCAGCCTGATGCGCAAAATATTTATTGTTAGGATGTTATATACTTTTTAACTGTGCTGATTAGATGTCTGTACACCAAAGTGTGATTAGCAATCTATATTATAAGTCTTAGTCTATTTACGTTTTCCTTCCGTTTGTTTGTTTGTATGTTTGTTTGTCCGTTGTCTAAAGGCTCCGAAACGGAACGCTTTAGCGATTTCCAAAATTTTACAAAACATTATTACGCCACGTCATTATCAACGCGACTATTTTCAGCTCGCAATTTTATTTAAACGCCGATATATGGACATTTTAAATTTACAACTTTTTCGACGAGGCTATCTTACAATAGTATGGCCATTTGTCCACGTCACGCGGCTAAATATGCAATCTTACGTCACGCCGAGCATCTAGGTCAACGCTCTGATTCGCAACCAATCACGATGACCGTTGATTTCAAATCAGAAATGGTTACGCCCACGGCAGAATTTCAACGCAACACTTTGGCGATACGAAATTTTTAACGAACGTTTTCATTTGAATTTCTATAGATCTCAACCCAACTTTATTTCACCTAAAAATTTACTTTAAATTCCGATATTTGCACATTTTAAGTTTCGATGTGGTCATAGTCTGTTTCAATGCCATTGAAATCAAGCTATGCAGGAATATATATTGCGTAGAGTTGTATTTAAACAATTTCAAGCCAGCGCGTAAATTCGCCAGAGGGACACACGAACAATTTGCACATCGTTAAATTCAAATTCACGGGCTCTGACGAAGATGTCGTTAAATTCAAATACACGGGCGCTGAGGAAAACCCGGGCGAACGCCGGGTAAAAACTGCTAGTTGGTTAATAAAGAGCACCCTTACTTACATATGTAGAAACATATGTAGAAGAAACAAAACAGTACCTTAAGCTAGCCCAAGAGGCAGCCATATGTATAAAGTGTCAGTGACTCCATATTCCTTGGCATATGAGGGCGGGTGGCCCAGTCCTCTCCCATAACATCTTTCTTTTAAGTTACAGCATATGGTTGTGAATTCATTATAGCCAAGTTCACTACGGGACGTTAGTGGAAACAGAAATATCTGCCCTGGCGGAAATTTGAACCCAAGTACCACCACCAACCCGGCTACAGTACCCCGCAACAGTCTCCTAGTGGAATATGTGTGGACTTTGTGGATATATGTGGACACTATGCCACAGTTTACCCTGCTCCACAGCTGTTCATAGGATCAGTGGCTACTGCTAGTTGATAAGGTTGTAGGCACTTCAGATGAAGGTGGTGCACTAGAAATGCAGTATTGCGACTGATTCTTGCCATGTCATGATATAGAGGTTTTATATAAATTTCAGAAGACAACAGAAATACCATTAGCCATAGACTGCGATTGCACAGTGTTGTCATTGATGAAACTGTCGTCCATTTGGTCCAAGTCGCTTCCATCTTCATCATCGCTCGACAAATCGTCTTCGTCTGAGATACCTGCCTCCTCATCGAGAAAAGCTCTCACCTGATGACATCTCTATACAAGAAAGAGGATGGCGATGTAATGTAAACCAGAAACTCTATTAAAGTACTCCTGAAACCCAAAATTCTGATCGATATGACTCTACCTGGTGAAACCTGGCCCAAGTCAGAAAATCAATATGTGAACCTGCCTTCAGATTTTTTTAAGTTACATATATATGTGACATGTGTGAAATAGTTTTGTGCATAATTTTCACACATGTCAAATATATAACTCAAAATCTTTTGCTAAGCATTAAGCTATAATTATAACTAATTTAATAATAATGAAACAAATAACAAAACATGTCACACCTTTTTCTTCTTTTCCTGCAGTTTCATGAAGTTCTTTCTGTTTTGATAAGCCAAGTTCTTTGCTTCAGTTTCTGGGTGCTTCAAACCTTTCCTCAGTTTTGTCACATCATCTTAACATAAGAATCACAAAGCCAAAAATTAAAACAAGATACACATGTAAAAGTTAGAAAACAGACTCAAACACAGGGAAACCTTCTGGAACATATCCAACATCTACAAATATCAAAACAGAAAAAAATCATGGTAATTAAACCCTTAGCCCCTAAATCAGCACATCATGTCAATTAAACAGAAAATCAAATTACAGAATGAATTACCTTGAAAGTCATCTTCATCAACCAACGCCAACTGCATGAGCTTAATCCTTTTCCCACTTGTCAAAGTAAACGAGTCTTCATCCGACAATAAGCAGCTCGCCTGTTTTTAAAATGTAAACACCAAATAAATTTATCTGAAAACTTTTAAGCCGGTTTTTCTTGATGGCAATATTTTTTATAACGTTGTGGAAAGAGGAATGTTGTTAAAGACAGAAGAAACCAATAATTTCCATTTCCTTAAACATTAAAGACACAACTTTCTTTCATCTAATTTGATAGCCACGTACAGAGTACCTCTGAAAAACTCTACACAAAGTTCAGATATAATTGAAAATTCAGCTGCAACTGCATGTACCATTCAGGATAAAGGCCAACAGTAATTTCCCAAAGTATAGTGTCATCCATTAAGGATGTCTGTAAAACGGGGTTGGGGTCATCCAACCACTGACAAAGCAAAGGGGTTAAACCCACTGCAGCAAACAAATTTCAGTAGAGTTATTTCAGCACTGACTGAGTCTTAAACATCCAAGCAGGCGAAGAATGCCAAATATGGACAAGGGAGAGGAAGGTGCTCAAAGTAGGTCATTTTTGCACACATTCATCATGGATGACCCCCAAGAAGAACAGTCCTTTAACTCCTTACCGAGAGGCAGTCATGGGTACTAAGTGTGAGCAGCTTAATTTTCTTAGCCACGGCAGATGACTAATTATCTCTCCCTGCCTGACCTTACAGTACAAGTTCAGTGTAATCATTTTATACCCAAGTTTAGGAAGAGCCATTGGAACAGAAATCTTGAAACACCTGTCCCGGTAGGTATTTGAACCACCGACCTTCTGGGTTTACAGTCCTACAGGCTAACCATCATTCACCCCAAGTAAACCTGTGCAAATACTGAGACAGACACTTTAATTTTCTGTCCTGGCAGGGAATAAAGCCTCCAACATCTCACCCTGCAGTTCAGTTCATTTTAATCGTAATCGTAAATTTATATAGCGCCACTTCAAGAAATACTCCTCAGAGGCGCTCCCGACCTGACAACACCAAACCACGATCGAAAAGAATGGTTTTCAAACGCCTGCGGAAAAGGGGCAAGGAAAGACCAAGAAGCTCATTACGTAGGTTGCTAGGCAACCCATTCCAGAAAGATGGACCCACCACAGCAAAGCTCTTATGAAGCACCATCGAAGTTCGAGCCATTGGCTCACAATACCTAGTTGAATTCTACCAACCATGGGTCGCTTCCTGGGTAAGGTTGGTGGTCGCTCAGGAGTTCTAACATCCTCTATATCGTAATCTTCATTCTTGAATCCTGTAAATTTGTAAAACAAAAACAATGAATAGTATCAGTAATTGCACTAGGCTTATCTAACTTTATGCCAAGAAGTTTAAGTTAGTCTTCCGATTTTAAGACACATCTATTTATACCGCTAATACAGCCAACGTGCTTTTGCGGTATGGTGTCGCTCAGCCCATACACATCAATGTACATCTCCAAGTGTGTATGCATATCACCTCAGGAATGCTGAGCCCAACACAGTTGTCATGGCTGCCAGTCATAAGCAACATTGCAACACCTCGTCTCCATACGAACGAGGTTATCGCAAGGCTGCCGAAAAGGCATGATGCAAACAATGAATAGCCATGTACATTGACACCATATATCATACTTGTCAGCATGCCTGTCCAATTTTTGGTCCAGGCATGAAGGTATGTATAAGTTGTCTGTCTGTCTTCCACATTTTGGCTTGTCTTGACCATTCTAGTCATTTTTGACCAGAGTTGCTGTCTGGCAAGGGTTGCTGTGTCTATGAACTTGTTAAATGGATACAGCCTTCACGCAGCTGTTGCAGTGCTGACTATGATGCCCACTGCCAATGTCTGTCTGTAAATACATTTCAAAGGCATACTTCAGGCTCTATAGTCACATCGCTTGCGAATGGCCTGGGCCAAACCATATACGCTTGAAGAGGCACTTCTGCGAGGTTGCTCGCAATATAAAAGTCTTCTCACACTCATAAATAAAAATGCAGTATCGAAAATGATACAGTATCACTGAGTTCATTAAATTAACAATGGCTAAAAGAAACGACTAAAAGTTTTCAACTTTACTACTGGCAACCCATCCTAAATTTTAAAAGTTCTGGTTTGTGTATGCAATTTAAATACAGAAAAACTCGGTCAAACGTTAACACCACAGAATGTAATGCAACTGAAAAGTAATGTAATATAACTGAACTGTTACTGGCAGCTGGCGATTCTGGAGACATAATGATTGCAGTTCGCTTTTTCGTTTTTCCTTTCACCAGACAGAAGCTATCATCGCCACTTCCGTCGTATGCTGAAAATTTACAAAGAATACTGAAAAGGTCGAGATTTATAGATCAGTCAGGAAATCAAACCATTTACATCTGGCAATCAATTAATCAATCAATCAATTTAATTCAGCCCCAAACCCTGTAGCCAAACATTTAATTAGCACTAATTGAGTCATTCAGTTAATCACAATCAGTCAATGAATAGATTAATCATGCAACAGAAGTTCATTCAACCAACCAGTCAGTTAACATACCAATCACCAGTCAACCAATCACCTACATCAATCAAACGCTTACAATATGGTGGGGCAAGTGACTCTTTTCGTTGTTGCAAGACCTCTTTCTTTTCTCTGGGTCTCTCGCACTGGGAGTACCTCTGATTGGTGTGCACTGTGAGAGGCGCTATATAAATTTATAGATACAATACGGTCATGAAAACCTGTAGCATTATAATCTGAACAGAGCTAGATTTCTTACAGCATTCCAACTGTTCCTTGAACTTTTCCTTTACCACCACCGACAACGGAGAATTCTCTCGATCAATTTCATCCCCAACACCATTTCTTCTGCCGCTCAGTGAAGGCAAGAGGTTATCGGCAGACAGTAGTGGTGAACGTGTTGGTACCAAATCAAACTGAAGTTCCTTTCTTCCAGCAGGAATGTTCAAACCAGTTCTGGAAATTTCCATAGTATTAAATTGACAAGGAACAGCGGCAGGTGATATCTCAAATGGCTGTGTATCGCCGATCACTTCTACGTCTAGCGATGCAAAATCATCAACACAACCTGAATTGAGATCTTCAATAACTTTGGATGCTCTTGCTGAATTAATACCAACTTTGATTTCTTCTGAGAATCTTCCTGAAATATGACTGCCCTTAATTTCTTTGCAAGCTCTTACTGAAGGACTTGTTTGGTCTTGTTCTGTTATTTCTGATGCTTTTCCAGCAGATTCTTTGCTGCAGGATTTAGAGCTATGAACAACAAGACTCATCTCAGTTTCGCCAATTGTTCGATTACTTCTGGACACAATTTTCAACTTTCGTGTAATTGACAGCGTGCTAGAGGGCGGACTTGGAGGCACCACGTCGTCATCTTCAAACTCATCATCATCTAAATCAAAGCCAAGGTCAAAGTGAGGAACTTGTATGTCGGATACAGGGGGCTTGGTAGTTTCAGAAACACCTATTTTGATGTTTCGACTGCGATTGAGGCTTTGTTCGAGAGTGTTATTTAACTGTAGCGAGGTGTTTTTTAACTGTAGCGAGGTGTTATTTAACTGTAGCGAGGTGTTGCGGCTTTCTTGGAGACAAGCCATCGCCTGCGTGAAAGTGAGCTGTGAAGTGTTCGCTTTGCTGTTGGGTATTGGTGATTGTGGTGGAGGTGGTAGGACTAGTTCAGCCAACAGGTCATCTTCAATATCATCTTCAAAAGAATCAAGGAAGGAATTTTGAGCTGGTGCACGATTCGCTGTGAAAACTGGATCACTTTCAGTTACTTTAGTTTGATTTGCTGTGGAAAGAGGTGTACTGCTGTTCACTCTAAGAAAGTTGTGACTCCGATTCGAAGCAGGTGTACTGTATACTTTAAAAGGAGTACAATTCACCTTTGCAACAGGTGTACTAGCGTCTACTTCAATGAGACTATGATTCGCCTTTGAACCAGGCGTACTGTTTATTTTAAAAGGAGTACAAGTCACCCTTGCAACAGGTGTACTGGCATCTACTTTAAAAGGAGACAGAATCACCTTTGAAACAGGTGTACTGATGTCCACTTTAGAGGCTGCTTGATCGTCCTTTGAAACAAGTGTAGAGTCAGTCCCCTCAAAACAAGTGCGACGATTCACTTTAGGACTAGGCGTAAAGCAATTGACTTCAAAGTCTGAAGAAATTATTTTTCGACAAAATGTACTGTTATTCAGATCAAAACGATTATGATTCATCGTAACACGAGGCGTATGAAGATTATCTTCAAAAGAATTTTCTCTGGAAACAGAATGCTTTGCTTCACCACAAGGCAGCTCTTCAACATTACTTCCTTCAGCTAGGTTATCATCTTCCGAGTTCATTAAATCGTCATCAAACTGCAAATTCCAGCAAGGAGATAGAGCCGTTAGTGGGCCAGCTTTTTCAATGGTCCTGCTTGCAACTTTTGTGATGCACCGAGAGACGTTCAAATCCTCCGTCTCATATCGAAGTGCTCTTTGATTTCGTGCATGTTCATTTTCTGTCATACTGGAAAGCAGAACATTCGCAATCTTTTGCTTAAGTAAACTATTATCTGCAACTTTGTCAGTTTCGTTATTCCTCATTGGCAAACTCTCCCCAACAGAAGAGTTAAGCAAAAAAGCACCCGAAGATTTTTCACGTCTCCACTCTTCAACAAGCTGTCTGATATCGACTTTCGGAAGGTGGTCCATTTGTTCAAGTTCATCCAAAGCATCAATAGCCTCTTTTACGGAAGGTGCAGTTAAAACTCTGTAAGAGCGTTCCGTATTAAGCTCAGTCGGCAAATTCTCAGTAAAGCACGAGGGCAGGAGCTGTGACAGAGTTGGAAACTCTTCAACAGTGTCCACACATGGATTAGGATCAACCGTCGTAGCAACTAGCGGAACATGATCGGTGGCTTCGACTGACTCAATGCATGAAATCTTGTCATCCACCGATGTTTTCTCACTGATGACCTCCACAAAATCTGTCCGATCGCACTCTTGTATGACACTTATCAGCGGACTCCTTTTGACATCCGGCATCACTTCTTCAGAATGCTTCCTCTTGTTCTTTGCCCTTTTTCCGACAGCTACATAAAAAAACAAGACAAAAATTTTCCGACCAGCAAAAAACATAAAGACCTAAAATGCAAACTATTTATTATTTTCACAGGAAATGTAATTCACACTGCAGGACTATAAGATATTTCTTACTAGAACTTCTGAGAATGTTAAACTGGCATACCATTTCTTCCAGTCCCTGGGGTATCATGAATCTCGACTTGTCCAATGGATTAAGCTTTCAGAATGTGGTTTTGCGTGTAGGCCTACACGCGACCATCAAATGATGCCTTGTGCATTGAAATAGTAGCGTTAAAAGTTTCAGATTAGATTAGATAGTACTGAAACCCCTAAACTGAAAGTTTCAAAACCCAAATTCCACTAACCTGGAAATCTGTTCTGCTAATGAAATCAAATCCAATAAAATGTCTTTTACAGGGCCATAGCGGTCTTACCCTTTAATGAATTCTCATCACGAGAGTTGCCTCCTTCCTTCTGATGTCTGTCAGCAACATCGTTAACTTTGCAGAACTTCAAGATACTTTCATCCTTTGACTTTTTCATTTCAGAACCATTTAAGCTGATAACATCCTCGGGCTGGAGAAAGGCCCTCATCTCCATTCCATAGATATCATCAAGGCAAGTGGCTAGAGAATATAATATACACATCACTGTCTGGTACAGGTGAAAAGTAAGGTAATGAATACATGCATTTTATATGCATATGCAAGTGTGTATGCATGTACCGGTATGTGTAATACTTGTGTATGTGTGTATTTATGGCATTCATGTGCGTATGTACAGGGTGGCTCAAAATAAAATGTCCCACCGGATAAAATGCAATTTCTCCGCAACCAATTGAGATGTTTATACCAAACTTTCACCATTTACAGAGGAATGATTTTCCAACAATCCATGAAAATTTTACTAAATAATTTCCATAACTTCAAAAGTTACAGCTGTTTTAATATTAAATTCAATTTTTTCAAATTTCCGCAGATGAACGGTCCAATAATGGTTATTTCTTTAAGATTTTTTCACAGAGAAATTGTTTTGTAACACCCAAATAATCATGACGTCATATGACTTCATTACAAGTTGTAAAGAAAGAATTTATGAAGCAAACAGTTAATAATTGCAGATATTTTAAAATAATATTAAGCGCTCAATTTGTTAATCTTTTACTGACGGTGCGCCTGCTCACACGGCAAGGTTGGCTCAAGGCTTCATTGCCACCAACTGCAGTGAATTCATTGGCAAAGATGAATGGCCACCAAACTCTTCAGACCTTAGCCCTCTTGATTATCACGTCTGGGGAGCTATGCTTGAACGTTACAAGACATTTCATCCGAAGCCGAAGAACATTGACGAGCTGAAAAAGTCTTGCAGCTAATATGGAATCAGCTGCCACAGGACTCAATCAACAAGGCCATACTGAGCTTCACAAAAAGACTTGTGTGAAAACTAGGGGTGGACACTTCGAACATGCCTTGAGATAAACTGCTCAACATATTCTGATTTCGTAATGAAAGACGATTTTATTTGACATTGAAAATTGTAAATAACTGTCAATTTTTCTTCGGAAATGTGAAAAAATAAAATTTAATATTAAAACAGCTGTAACTTTTTAAGTTATGGAAATTATTTAGTAAAATGTTCATGGATTGTTGAAAAATCATTCCTCTGTAAATGGTGAAAGTTTGGTATAAAAATCTCATTTGGTTGCGGAGAAATTGCATTTTATCCGGTGGGACATTTTATTTTGAGCCACCCTGTATGTATTTAAGTATGCATGCATGTATGTATCCAGTAACTAAACGTAATGCCTTTTAGTCGTTTTAGTACCTAGCAAAAGTAGTCTAAGCAAGCCTAAATGGTCTTAAAGCTCCTGTCCATCAGCAAATAAACAATGCTTAGAGTCTCTGATAACTAGAAGAGTCACCACAGACAGGGTCCTGAACATTTGCAGAGTTCAATCAATGGATTCCCAGCCAGAACTGACAGTTGACAGATCAGTAAACTCCCATAACATAAACTGATACTGGTATACTGCAACGTAAGGTAGCAGTTAATTTTTTGCAGAGAAGAAAAATTGTGTACACTTATTGACTCTGTAAATGGAGAAAAGTCACCTTGTAGATCAGTAAATTCCAATAACTCCACCAGATGGTGGGTTTCAAGTGAATGATCAACCACGTGAGTCTCTTGCAGACGATTCTGCCAAGGGATCCAGTCACTAAGCGACAGCAGGGAACCAGCTTTAGTTCCTTTTACGGGTTCTCTCACGACGTCTCTCTACAACACCACAATAATCCAAAGCTTTGCAATGTACTGCTCAGTTCTGTGCATTCTACAGGCTTTCAAAGGTATCAAGGTATAAACTTAAGTCTTGTGTGTTTCAGCTAGCTTATCCCATGTGTCATGAATTCTGGTTTTTGATAAGGTTTCTATAACATGATTAACCCTATACCTTCACTGGAAAGCAACATATTCAAATTGATGCAACTTTCAGATTTGCATGGAATCTGCATACAACCTACCACACACGCATCTGATAACTGCTCTTTATTATCAGAGTTGAGCGTCTCTGAGTAGGTATCTTGGAGGGGTGCTAAGTAAGTCCTCTGAATGAATGAATTATGCTTTTTGCATTTCGATAGCAGAGCTAACAAAGACATTAGATAGGATAAGAATTGAATGAACCAAGCCAACCACTTAAATATATAAAAGCAAACAAAGCTTCATTTTCATTACATGTTAGAAAGATTTCCTATTTCACAGTCATAAAGACTTAATAGAAACTCACGCAAAAGGCCTCTGGAAAAATACTAAAGATAATCTTCAAAAGCCACCATAATTACCTAACCATTCAAGTAAGTAGTAATAAGAACCTTTATATAGTTCTGATTTTTAGCAGAAGAATGCTCAAATAGAAAAACCAAAACTATTTGCTATAAATTCAATGACATTTGTATCTGAATAATACATACAAATAAAAATGTATAGCATTTCAAAATTCAGAATATAGCGAAGTATCTGCAGACTTCTAAGGCATTTCTTTAACCAGTAGGAACACAAATTGATTACCAGGTTCTTCTTGAGACAAAGTAGTTCCGAAGGAGGTGGAAAGCATCGTATTTCCGATTCATTGACCTTGAAGTTTTCAGACCAGTAGTTCAGCTCATAATCCGTCAGGAAGCCGTCTTTACACGCTGTCTTTTTCCCTAATCAATACAGATCATATTCGCACAAATGTACTAAAATGACTTAAGAGATTAAACGAGCTGGTGAATTTTCAAATTTTAATTGAAAGTGAAGACCATTTATTGAACACCAAATAACAATCAGTAATTCAGTTCAAATAAAATCTAATCAAATGTTGCAAGCATACAAAGGTGAGACCAAAAGGACATTCCTGCTAACAGGGTCACCTATTTGCTTTCAACAGATTTCAAGATGGCATTCTTAACTATAACATATTACATCGGTTTTGTTAACTGCATAACTCCAATATTAGGCGAAATAAATACAATAAATAAATAAAATAAACAAATACAATAAATGAATAAAATAATTTTCACAGAAACAGATCAGCTCAATGTGGCCAACAAATAACAATTTTGCATGAATCTTACACTGGTGCAAGGTAGGTAAGTTAGTTAGGTAATCAGACAAAGAATTCCATTTCACCTTAGTAGCATACCGTCTAACCAGACCAGAACCCTCCCTGAATCTAACCTGAAACCAAAACTGGCCCAACAATCTGGCTCTTACGGACTTGATCGATATCTACCGGTCAATGAGCAGCAGGTTTCATGACGCAGCTTTTGTGTGGTGTTGAGAAACTCAGGTGATTTACACTTAAACAAGCACATTATAAGCACAACAAATAAATGAAAATAAATAAATAAATTAAAACATAAGACAACCAGCAAAAGCACAAACCAGTCGATCTTTTAGTCCCTTGATTTTGGTTTGCCTGTTTAGTCCCTTTGTTTTCATTTGCCTGATCGGCCAATTTGACTGAGCACAGCTTTCGCTTGTTCTGTCCGACATATTCCGGTATCGTGATTGGCATTTTATGAGGGACCGGGTTCAAGTCTCGTGGAACCATGCGAGGATTGTCCTTGTAATAGACAAGCGACTTTGTTCCGTTCAGTATGGCACGATGAATGGAACGCTTGCTGCAGAGGCTCTGGTTGTATACCTGCGTATAAGTAAGTAAGTAAGTAAATAAATATACCCTTTATTACTCCATTAGCAAAGACATTATGAGACATCAAATAGGATGTAAAATAACATATAACAATAATATAACACAATATACAGTAGTCTAAAAAAAATAGCAAAGTAACTTCTAACCGACTCAATTCATAGGATATGCAGTCTCTCATATGAAGTAAAATTACATTTCATTTATGCATGCTCCTTCATTTAACTCTGCTCAAACTTGTTCTGTCTCTCTGTTTAAATCACAAAGATAGCTCTGCTTGCAGTGCTTTTGAAGGGTACTAAGTATGGCAGTTCCTGTTTAATTACTAATGCTGTGCAATAACGAATATGATTAGTGTTGCCCTCCTCCTTCACCCAGACTTCACACTGGCACCACCTGAAAACATCAATGCCATAGTTAACAGGTCTTAACAGGAATTATCTTAAATGGTCTGATGGCTGACTCCTCATGCATTGCGATGATAACATGAAAAAGTTCATTATATTAGATTAGACATAAGAGTGATCCGCCACTACTTGTACTCTGGAAGTGCCAGTCCCAAGCCTGGATAACGGAGGAGGGCGACGCTAATGATCCTTGTTATCACACACAGTGTTGTTAAACTGAAACTACTACAACTAGTGATCAGATAGATTATCTCAGATTTGTGTCAAAACAACTAATGCCTAAGCATTATTCTATAGATGTTACAATATTAGACTAGGTTAAATCAACATTAACTTTCACACCTGTTCCTCCTTTCCCTCTGAGACGAGCATTACGATTCGACCCTCGCGCTTCCGTCCCGTTCTTCCCATCCTCTGGACAAGTCGCACTGGGCTCTTGTGAGCATCAAAGCAGATGATGAGGTCGACATCACCGATGTCGAGACCTTCCTCTCCTACGCACGTAGACACGAGCGTGTTGTAACCACCTTCACGGAATTGCCTCATCACCTGAATAACCAAACCAAAAATATGATTCCAAAAACAACAATGCGTAATATAATTCACAATGATAGCTTTACCTGAAGTGACCAACTGACGAATGTCTTGTGCATTATGGAAGCAGCTCTATAGAAGACATTAGATTACATTAGACTTCCTTGCAGTGGTGCTAGACATAATTATGTCCAATGATTCATTCATTCAGAGCATTTATATAGCGCCCCATCAAGAAGCTACTCAGAAGCGCTCCCGGCCCAGTCACGACCAAAGAAAAAAGACTTGAGGGACTTGTAGAACCCTGCCGGATGGCTCACAAGTAAAGAGCAGAGCTTAAGCGGGAGGTCATTCCAGATGGAAGGTCCGACAACCAAAAAAGCATGGCGCTGCTTAATAGCCAAGCAAGCCCGCGGAACTAGAAGCTCACCTCTCGTTGTAGAGCGAAGCGCCCGATGCGCTGCAACGTCGGACACTGGGCGGCAAAGATCACGCAATTAAGATGGAGCAGAGCCAAGAACGCAATGAGAAACCAGAACAGCAATGCGGTATGAGATCCTCTGAGACATAGGCAGATATGTTTGTATGCAGAGACAGGAGAGAACTTAGGAAGTCGTCCAATAAGATGATAATTGTAATTATAATGCATATTTATATAGTACCACTTCAAGAGAGACTTATCAAAGGGTCTAATACATAACGTTTCAGTTTATTACATTACCTTGAGCTGATCCTTCTGGCTAAATCCTTTCGCTGTTTTGCCCGAAGAGTGACCAACAAAACTCATAACTCGTACAATTGGTCGGTGCCTGTTAAGGATTTCTGTTATTTCGTTGACGCTATCACGATACTGTGAGAAAATCATGATGCGCGTTTCGCCAAGGTTATCTGTCAGCAGGGCAAGAAAGTATAGACACAAGTCATTTCTAAAAGGTTTAGAGCTGTTAACAATGGTACACTAAGATTTTACATAATTATAATTATACTTCAGGTATAAACTCTCAAAATTGACCAAATATTACCAATATTTCTCTACTATCAATCCTATGATATTAATAATTCTCCTTACTCTGACATAAACCAACTATAATCAATTCAATTTTCTTCTCTTCTTATCAAAGTTTCAGAAATTTGCTCAAGTTTTGAAACCATTCTTCAGTTTATCACAAACAGCCAATGAATACTTTTTAAAACACGATGCATACTGCAAATTTTCTGAAATTCACCACACTCCAATTAGAGAAACTTTCTTCACAATGGAACACAAGAAATAAATGATTTTATCTTACTGTTCTTAAACTTTTGGAAGTGTTCTAGGACGATTTCTTCCAGTTTTGCCATCTTTGGATGTCCCACAGCCAGCAACGGCATCTGACTCTGCCTCTGCGTCAACTGAGTCACATTAGGATCGGCACACCTTTTAAATCATAAACAGAATTTACCGGTAGACCAAATAGATCAAAAACTGGCACAATTCCAAACTGATCGATCACAACAGGCAGAATTTGGACCCATTAGATCTCAAACAGGCAGAATTTAGAACTGTTAGATTACTATTATTATATTTAGACCTGAAACAGATCGAATTTGGACCCATTAGACCTGAAACAAGTGGAATTAGGACCAGTGAGATCTGAAAGAGGTGGAATTAGGAACAGTGAGATCTGAAAGAGGTGGAATTTGGACCAGTGAGATCTGAAAGAGGTGGAATTTGGACCTGTTAGATCTGAAACAGGTGGAATTTGAACCTGTTAGATCTGAAACAGGTGGAATTTGGACCTATCAGATCTGAAACAGGTGGAATTTCAACATTTACATATATTTCATTTCCTAAATTACCTTAATTTCCTAACCTAAAATTTTCATTCCTGAGGGATCATTTTTACCTTCAGGAGGTAAACAAATAAAAGTAAACAAATCTACAAAATGAAAGGCGCACTCACTTGATTGGTTGATAGGTCTGCTTCAGCATCTCAAGTAACTCTGTGAAATCCGCATTTCTCATGAGTTCCGATCGCGTGCGCCCAACCCCTTTCTCTCCCGACACAAGACCCTCAAGGAAATTGTAGAGAGAGCGCAAACCGTGCAACTGCAGCAATTCGTAGCCATGGTAGAGGCTCATGCAGATGGCAAAGTCGCCCTCAACGACACCAAACAGATTCCGCTAATGAACAAAACCAAATTTCTTGATTACGGAAAGGAACACATTAACCTATTGGTTAGAACGCTCGTCGTGTAATGTGGAATACAGGTTCAAGCCTCCCATGAGATGGTTACTTGAAAAAGTCCTTCACTCACAGTTGCTCAGCACCATCAATTGATGCTTGGTCATTACACAGTGGCTTTTAATAAATGCATAATAGTGAAATGTAATGTAAAGCTGTAATTGTAATTGAACATTTGTATAGCGCCACTCAGAGATTCAGAGGCGCTCCCGACCCAGGTCTCTAACAAATAAGATAGTCTTCAGGCGTTTCCGAAACAGAGGAAGAGAAAGGCTGAGGAGCTCAAGATGCAATTCATGTGGAAGATGGTTCCAAGTAGAGGGGCCGACATAAGCAAAGCTTCTGGATTGAGCAGTTGCACCACGCAATCGTGTTATTGACCACACATTTATGTAGCTACTTCTGAGGGTGCCATCTGTAGTTTCAGGGAAAGAGCATATGGTACAAAATGCCCTGCTAAGTAACTGACAGAATATTTTGATTGTGGCACAATGCAAGCAAGGCTCTCAAAAGTACTATGACATACACCCATTTGACTGAATCAAGTTGTCAACTAAAGTACATGGGCTGCCATCCACTCATCCATCCTCCCTGCATTCCTTCCTCCACATTTATCCTACTTATACTTACAGATAACTGAGGTGGTGGGTCTTGACGAAAAGCATCACGAGATTTCAGTACGAGGAACTTGGAAAGACTTTTGATATCACGATTGTATATGACGCCATGCTTTCGGAGACGCTGCACGACAATATCGATCACCTGAAAGTTAAAAATTATTATTCAGACTCATTTTGAGCTTTTCTCTAAAACAAAGATGCTTCAGCAACTAATAATTTAGAGTAAGCGCTACAGCACAGCTACCATAATCATGGGTGTAACTTGGTTTTGAGACGGTGGGTTCCTGCGACCACCACTTTTAAAGACAATCACTACCCTTCACATTACTTTATTTACATATTATTTTATGCTGCATAAATTGGTGGGAGGGAGATTGGTATGGGAGAGGTGATTGGCTCACCATCATTTGATGGGGAAAAGTTATGCCCTCAAATAATGGTTGCCTGAAGTGAGGCCATCTGTTGGAGAGCCCAGTCAAAAATGTAATGGATGTGAGAACAAAAGAAGTCATGTTATTATAAGTGAGCAAGTTGAAAGACACGAGTCCTAGGTTCCGACATGTTCATCGTGGAGAAGGTCCAATACAGACAACAACATTCATCAAAACCATATTAACCTTTGTGAAAAACAGTTAATCGTGAGCAAGTTTTTAACAAAAACGAAACATATTCAATTATTCATCAAAAGAAACTATCAAAATAGCTGGCAGATTTGACAGCATTACGCCTGCAGCTGTCTTTAAACAAGGGGTCTTATTCTCTATTTTTGTTTGTTTGACTTTAAAAAAAAGACAGTCCGATACCCGCAGATATTGTTCCTTCGCAGCATTGAGTTTCTCTCCGAGTGGAATGACTATCTTCTCAACCTTGCGTTCGTGCGTGTAAGGTTGTATGTCGATGCTGTCGTCGGTACGCAGTTCAATGTGTGAAATCAAGAGATTCGTCAACACCTGTTGTACAGACTAAAACAAAAACCAAATGCATTGTACCAAAACAGTTACTGCATAGGGACCTTGAGCAAGGTCCTTCACTCACAACTGCCCAGCATGATTGATGCTCAGTTATTAGATAATGGCATTTAATAAATGCATAATAATAACAAAATGTAAACATATATAGACATTAATGTAATTCAATTTTGTAATGTAACTGTAGAGCAAATGTAATGTAACTAGAAAGAGTAGTAATGCTATTTAACGTGAACACTTATAGAAATTTACTAGTATGCAAATGTGACTGGATAAGAACATTTATGCAATGCAATGTAAATATAATGTAGACATATATGCAATGTAGATCGTTGTGCATGCGATACAACTGCAATGTAGCTAGTCATTGACATCAGAATGCAATGTACACAAGTGAACATTTCAGCCTACATTAAATGATGTTATAATTGGGTCATGTACCTGGAACATTGGCAATTGGCATTCCTCTACGTCTGCATCTACTTCTGGACATGGAACACTAGAATCACCTTCTAGTAAAGTGTCCTTGTTGAGCCAGGATCATGAGTACATCTAGTATAGTCTAACCCACTATGCAGGCTTCTGCCAACTGTTCTATCATATACAGTCACTTCTAAGGGCTCAAGACAACATTTCAAAAACTTACAGACATAAACTACTGGGATCAAATAAGCCCATCTTATGAGAAATCCTCTTCAGGCATCATATAAATTTACCAAATGAGCAAAGACAGACGTAAAAGTCACTTACTTTGATATCACTTCCAGGAGTGGCACTAAGAGCAACCATTCTGTATTGGACATTATGCTTGGCAAGTTCTCGGACAACCTGGAACAAAACACCAGGATGTAACATAACTGCAAATTTACCGGTGTGTATCTCCACCTTGTAGACTCTGCTGAAAAACTGAACTGTCTAGACCAATAATCTCACAAAGATCCACTTAGGATCAAAATTCACAAGAATGAAGCGGCCAAAACTCTTATAAAATCCAGCTTGAAATCAACACCAAACTATAGTGATAATCATTCAGTTAAAAACAAAACAATTTTGGAGGCACACAGGGTCAGCATCATTAGAAAATCCAGATCCAAATGCCATGGAGGTATAAAGACAACTTAGGGCTACAGTTTGGAGTTCAGCTGTCAATTTGTGCTTCAGCCAACAGATCCTTCAACTCCTGGATCATACATCTGAAGACTATAGCTGACAAAGGCATGCAATAAATCATTGATTACCTTAATTCACTATATATTACCATGGTTTTCTTATTGTTATTATTATGCATTTTTAAGTGCCAATATTCCAAGCATCAATTGGTTGTGCTGAGCAATTGTAATGAAGGACGTGCACAAGGCCCTACACCATAACCGCCTCAAGGGAGGAAGTTCGAACCTGTACCATCTACGTAACAAGGCAAGCGGTCTAACCAATCAGCTATCATGTTCCATCATACGAAGCTGTTAGGTCAAGGGCATCTTTGAGTTTTGCTTGAAGAGATGCCACACAAATGTGTGATTATGATTCATAAACGTTTTAGCTATGAGAGAGGATACAGTTGCATCATACCACACAGTAAGCATGGTTTCCAAGAGCCTTGTGAGCTTCATCAACGATGACACATTTGACGTCAAGCGCTGGACAAAGTCCGTTGATCAAATCGTTCATTATTACTTGGGGCGTGAGGAAAAAGACGCGCTTCATATTCCAAGCCTTCCGTCGCTCTGAGGGTTGCATCGAACCTGAAACCAAAACATAATCTAATCCATACAATTCAATCTAATGCAATTCAATAAAACTGAAATCTAATCGAATCAAATTTATTCTAATCCAATCTAATCTAATATAGATATATCATATGTACAGTTTGTTCAGCATTGAACAGTCACTTCTGAAAGTAATTAGTTACAGAAACTACTTACTAGCCCAAAAAAGTAAATAATTATCATAGTTACTGTAGACAAAAAGTAACTAGTTACTAATTACAGTTACTAACTACTTTACAGTTTATTTCTAGTTGCTACATGTAGGAATGCTAAAGTTAGAATTGGCTGCGCATAACTATAAATTTGATTGGTCCCATTAAACAAACAAATCGGTACAAATGAAATACAGTCAAATAGGTCAAATGAAGCTTATCAGGGAATAACAAGGAAAGAAAGCCTAAAAGGACCAAGGTCCCGCTAAGCAGAGTCTACTTGTTAATATTCAGATATTATATTATGAATTCACTTCAAAAGCATGTTTAGCTGCAATAAGATCTAAATTTCAATAGCTGTAACTTATATGAGTCCTGAAACAAATGAACTCTGATGAATTTTTGATAAAATCCTTTAAATCATTAAAACTAAATTTTCATACAGTAGCAAGCATTAGTTTAAATTAAAACTTAAAATAGCATTTAATAGCTTTTCTATGCCATTCATCTTAACCTGTCATTTCCGCTGTCTCTTCCATTGGAATTCCCATTATGTCGTGACATGCCTCAATCTGCTGCGTTACTAGCGGCTTCGTCGGAGCCATGAAAATGACCTTTCCTGCTGGATACCACCTAAAGAAGTTGTACATAACAACAGCAGCTACAAATGTTTTCCCAAGACCGGTAGGCAGTGTGACCAGCGTATTACGAAACAGAGCCTGTGCCACGATGTTGTACTGATAGTCACGAACTGGATAATTTGTGGGATAGATCCAAATCCTTCCGGCATCGCGATCAAAATCTGCAATATTCTCCACCTCAGCCTTGCTGGATTCTGAATATGGTATATTAGTTCGAGAATTTGTTTTCGAAGAACTAGAAGAACAATTTTGAGCAAATTTGCCTGTAGTTTCTGTGAAAATGCTTCCAGTTGAAGATTTTGGCGGGAGGATATTCCTATTTTTTTCACTGTCAACATCCTTGTTTTCAAACTCACTATCTGATAAATCATTATCCCAAAGACCAAAATTAGCTTCGCAAACGTCATTCCGTGTTATTGCAGTTTCTTGACCAGCCAAATCATGGCTGCCATTTTGTGGCATACATTTCATGCTCTCCTCCATTGCCAAATTAAGTTGCTCATCCTCTGAACTTGCACAAAGGTCGACATATTCTGCCGCGTTCTTAATCATGCGAGAATTAACAGTCTGTTTTGAAGTGGGTCCGGTTTTCTTCTGGTTTTTAGGTGGTGCACTCGTCTGTGAAAGTCCCGAAGAGGAACCCCACGATTGAAACAGTGTCTTTTGCTTTGCCTTATTCATGATTGGAGCCAATTTCAATCAAAAGAGTGCACAGATCTAAGAAACAAAAAAAATAAAAAAGTTTATAGCACACATCACCTTACTCATTTAATCATTAAGCGATTTATTAACTTAAGAAACACTACTCATCATGCAAATATATTGCTATCTGAAACAAAAAACAGCGAATATAGGAACATAGTTAAGTTATTATGACCTACGTTTAATTTAATTTCAGGCGAATCGCTGAGTGACACTTTTACAAATGTTCGATTACAATTACAGTTGCAATCCGATTACAATTACAATTAATAATTCAAACCAAAACAGAAAGGTGTGGTCGGTCACTTGCAAGGGATTTATGTAATCACATTTCCTAATTTTGCTAACTTTTATATATTCTCAAACATTTCAAATAGATACCTCAAACTACCGACATCCTTTCATTTAATTAAATATATCTAATAAACTATAATTAACAATTTCGGTAATATTTACTAAAAACAAAATATGCTTCGAAAGCAAACGTACCGCCACCGGAAGTAAACATTAACATAGTTTAATAGTCTGCTGTCTTGCTTTCTCTTCGTTGTCGTCATCGTCGTCAGCCGATCCATTCGTAGAAATTCTGAACGTTACGGATGCCTTTGTTCTAAATTCGTTTTGAACCCTCAGTGTAAAGGTTGTTTTCAGACTAACGTCATTGAAGAAATAACTAGTTTAACGGACAAATCGTGGCCTTCTGAGTAGACCTACTATCGCTTTGCTTATAACATAATAACATAACATATTTTATTCAGCAACCAACTTAAAATACAGATCGTACATGAAACTATTTTCGAGATTTGTCGGTATGCCCAGGAGACCCAAAAGGGGCCGAAGGTCCCGCAAGCCAGGGCCACCTGAGACAAATTAGTTGACAGAAAGCATTACGGCCAACTATGATAATTCACAAACTAGGCAATATATTCTTAACTAGACCATTAGAAATTAAAGAAAATTAAAGAAAACTATGAAAAATTAGAGATTATGCACATATAATGACATAGCTTATAAACAGGTGCACACTCCCATTACGGTGACCAGGTCATCCCCTTTTATGAGTGTGTTAGGTTCTTAGTTGAATGTGGGTAGAAAGTTTATGTTTAAACAGCTGGAGGGAAGGTAGTGAACGAATATCGGGAGGAATACTGTTCCATGCTCTTGGACCTGCACATTTTATTGATACTAGTCTATTATTGGTACGAGCAAACGGGATGTAATATGGCTTGAAGTTTCTCGAGCGATCATGATTATCAGTGTTAGATTGAAAATAATTCCTATAGGTTGAGGGTAATTGGTTATGAGTATATCTATACATGAATATGCCAATTTGGACCTGCCTTATCTGGTCAGGTTTTAATATTTTCAGTCTCAGGAGTTCAGTTATCGTATGGGCTCCATATGGGAGTTTTGCAATAAACCTGACTGCCCGTTTTTGGAGGACAACTATAGTCTAGAGAGATTGGACTTATATGTTGCTGGCTTGCTGCCCAGACTATATTACAGTAAGTTATGTATGGATATATAAGAGTGTAGTAGAGAGTGATTCGAGTCTGTGATGGGAGGATTTTGGATATACGTGCTCTTCCATGAAGCAAAGCATAGCATATAGCTATTAATTTGTTATTGATTCTTTTTCTGTTATTTCAGCACTAATTAAAGCTGACGAATATCTGCAGTCATGTTCAGCTACACAACCACCATAAGCTGTGGTTTACCCTTTTCTTCTCAGATTCCTTTATGGATTTTGACCGGTCTCACCCTGTACTTTATTTTGGGTTGCGCAATATCCAGAGCTTAGTGATCACTTAGATATTACTATATGGTAGCGCCCTAGAAATTCACAACAAATTGTGTAAACAACTTTAAATACAACTCTTGTGAATTTCAATTAGCAAAACATGGTATTCGAATGGTCTTTCCCTCTGTGACTTGTATTGCCTTCAGCAGATACCTCTTCAAGGGTATGAAAATAAAGTCATATTAATACTCTCATTGGAAAATCTTCGGCCCATGCATATTTAGACAGTGGGAGCCCACTAAAAAGAAGTGTGGAAGTAAATACCTAAACATGGACACCTACTGGCTTCACCATCACCGACAGTAATGATGGTAATGATTATGGTGGCGGTGATGACGATGAAAATATGACGAATTGTAAAGAAGTTTTCAAACACAAACACAGAGTACGGTTGCAAATTGCAAACTATTTCATTTTAACTTTCTCAAGCGACAATCCCAAAAAGGACAGGGTACAAAAAAAACAGAAAATAAAAACAAACATTCAAACGAAGAAACTTCACAATACTGAAACTCGAAAGAGTTGAAGAACAAGAACAATTGTTCAGTTGAGAAACAGCTAAATATAACTTAACGATGAACAATCATCAAACTACACAAGAATAACAACCTAAGTTAATTTACAAAGTGTTTATAAACAGCACTGCTACCTCTTATTTGCAAATTCTGCCATTAACAGCGGTAAGCAAGCAAACAGGACCACATACAGTCTGCCAAAATCAACTGATCGTACTACAGTATTATTATTAGAAAGTTAACTAGTAAATAAAGTAGTTAATTAGCACTTAGTAATAATTCAATGACATTATGAGTGTTTAGTCGGAGGATATGAATGTGAATACTTGCAGCTGGCCGCAATTAATTGCAAATTGCCACTAGTCAAGTTTTCAAATGACAAGCTTGGTGTGGGTCTACTTGCAGTCACAGGTAGGGAAATTCACCAGGATCGATACAGACTGATGGGATAATTACTGAATGCAAGGGTGGACCTTAGACAGACACATTCACTGGGCCCAACCAAACCACAGGAGGGCACCAGTTTCTGCCAGAGGCAATTATGGGTACACTGTCAGTCCCGAGAATGCATCTGTCTGGATCCAGATATTTAGAGGTCGAAAAGACATGGGAGGCAACTTAATCACTTTTACTTTACAGGTACAATTTTTTTTACTTTTTTACATCCACATTTTTAAAGATTTTTTAAGAATTTAAAGATTTGTTATAACCTCACTTTTTGTGCACTTTATGACAATGACTTCATTTTGCACCTCATTACGTCTTACCTCCTAATTGTACAGCTTGGAAAAGACCCCATACACTGGCATCATGCTGTCTAGACTACAGCACACAGTACCAGTGAAAACAGATTCCTCCAATCTGAAGTCAGACCACAGTCCAGAGGGGACGGCAAGAAGCAGCAAGGAAGAAATAAAAATAGGTTCCTCCAGAGGGATGTCGGACCCTAGTCCAAAGGGATGGTAAGACCCAACAAATAAAAAATCCTTCTGACTAGTGACACTCGGCGCACCTTCTTCAAAGCTTAAATCTGTTTTCTTACACTATGGCAAAGCTGGGAGCACTTCTGCTTTGATATCAATGCCCCCTACAAATCGAATCCTCGCAACTAGCTGAATTTTTATGACCAGATCAAGACAAAAACCTAGAACAAACGACAGAACATGGTCCTAAATTGCCATTTTCAGTTCAGTCACAAAGCACGCTTCTGCTACCTATCAATCTCAAGTGGCAACTTATACTTCATGAGCCACGCACCAACGACAAGTCCAAGTAAACCCAACGTCCACGACACATACGAACGACCTAAAAAGAAGAACAGGAAGTAGACTGGCGTCAGGAAAACCACCAACTTGTCTGACCACCAGTAACAGCCGTACCAGCAGACGGTCCAAAAATTCAGAACAACTGGTATCGTCAACACCAGAGCAACCAGTTCAAAAAATCCAATGACTCGGTGGAGTACTGTCACCTCCATAAAAAAGCTGCAGTCCAAAACGGTTGCCAAGGTAAGCGTAAGAGAAATAGCTATGGCAACCGGTGCAAAGCGATTGGCTGTCGTCAGAGAGACAAGAAGCAGGTTGTCTTTGCTGAGAAGCAGAAGGCTTGGTGAGAAAATGCAGACCTAGAAAAGCACAACAAAACAAAACCTTTACTGACCATTGCTAAATTATTCATGCACAAATTACAGTCTTTTTACTATAATTCTTAACTTCCTATTAAACTTCATAAAAACTATTTTAATGAGGTATGTTTACAGTATTTGCAGTATTAAACCCCATAAAAAATCTAGCCTAATTTAATGACTTCCATAGCTTCTTGAAAAGAAAATTTGATGTCAAATGAACTAGTTCTCAAATGTTGACAATCACTGTTCTGCAGCATGAAGGGATATAATAGTATGGATATGCAAAGCACACACTGTCAAATAGTACAAATCCACAGCAGAAACACAAAAAATAATTCCAACATGTAAACTCAGCAACCATAAAGTCCAACCAGTCACAAATTATTGAGTAAATTCTGCATTTAGACAAAACAATCCACCGAAATGACACAGCAACACCCATCATTAAAACTCCCAAATACCATTACATCACTCCCGTCCTTCAATCCACTGCCTTAAATTACCTGAGCAAATAGAATACAAAGTCCTATCACTCACCTACAACACACTTCCATCCGCCCAGCCCTCCTATACACAATCCAACCACTTCACTCAACCCACTCCCCTTCCGCCCTAACATTTCTCTGCCCTTCGGTCACCTCATCACTAAAATTTTCAAATCGCTCCATAGCCATAGCTGTTCCGCCTCTCTGGAACAAACTCCTGCCAGAATTATGCCAAATAACTGATCATCCCACAAACTCACCAAAACCTCACCTCATGCTATATCTCCACAGGTCTTTAACCCAAAACTGAAAACAAAGCTGTTTCACAAATCATATCCTTTGCTATCCCTTTCCTTTCTTGCCACTTCACTTCTAAACTCCATCTGCCTGCCTGACCCTTTGGATCTTGACCACGAGCCGATTTTTATCTTTCTCTGTATCAATTTTGTGCTCACTAAGCGCCTGTGAATAAGCTGGTTCCTGCAACTTTGCTTTTTGGGCAATGTTGAAATCTCAAGATTGCCACCATTCCTGAGAGTTCCAATGTCCTTTGACTAACATAGTTTTTCACTCCCCTGAATTGTTTCATTTAGGTTAAAACTCACCCAGAAGTACCAGTATTGAGAGGAGTTCCACTGGACAAGGAAGAGGACCAAACTGCCTACTGTGTAGATGTTTCCAAGCAGAGCAAGGCTCAACACTTGATGGTCATGGTCCAAACGTCCATCCAGCTGGTTCTGCACCAAAAAATATCAAACAAACCGATTTGCGCTTGTTCCCTCAATTCATTGTCTCGTATCATTGTTGTAGAAAAGAATTAGTCAGGCAATTTCAATTAGTAAGTTAAACAAAATGAATCTGCCATATGCAAAGATCAATTTCCTTAAAAACTTCAAAACAAAGTCAAATGTATATAGCGGCCTGCATGTATGTACCACGAAAATGCATTACAATGCTGTCTTTATGATCCATACCAAGCAATGCCTCATAAAATATCGTGTTGTGAGTTTATCTACTATCGCTTGACACTCACCTGGAACTCTCTGCCTTCTCTGTTGACTCTACGACTCTCTTACCGAGACTATATTTCTCTCTAAAGAGAAATTTACCTCTTCCAATGTCTTTATGGCTTTCAATGACACCTGTTTCCTGCCATCAAATGTGCACTTGTGAAACAATGTAAGGAGCATTTGATGCAATATCAGCTGTATCATGACTAAATTGCATTATAAAGATCAGAATTCATATTCTCTCGTGTACATATATATGTACATGTACTTACGTAAGTATACATGCAAGTCCTGGTAACTGGCATTTATCTAGCTCTTGATGACTCTAAAATGCCACAATAACATGATGTTGTACCTGGTCGTAGTCAGAGTTTCGGACTTTGATGACTGCTGCGACAAGAAGAAACGCAACGACTGCTGACATAATACTGACACTAACTGGCAACTGCATGACAATAGTATTTTCCATGATGGTATTTTCCACGATGGTATTTTCCAGGATTAGCAGCACACCACTTGTCACTCCTATCATCAAACCCCTATAGAAACAGACAGACAGACAATTTACAGAGGCACGTAACTCGATTGACCCCAGTACTTTCATTCACATCCACTAGCTCCCTCTGCTTATATTGCCACATCCGTGTTTTACATTTATTATACAAATTGACGCTTTTCTATGCAACATTGCCTTTGCTTTCCTACAGTCATTTTATGCCTTGAATGGCATCCTATAATTTCTATTCCTCTTTCTTGCCCAATTCCTTAAACTTCCTCCACTTTTTGAGCTCACTTCAGTTTCAATGTAAGGTATGATCCCAAAATGCATGATGCCAAGAAACGGTGATGCCCAAGGGTGAACCCAGAAGGAAGAAGTGTGTTCTACTAGCATCGTTTTCCCAAATAGCCAAAAAGCCACCTATTCTTTATCTTCCCCTTTTTCAATTATTCATTATAACTCTAACTCTTCTAAGTTTTAAACCCTTCATTTCATTGTCCTAATGTTTCTCTCCTCCACCTATACTTCCTTCTTTTTATGCTTCTAAGTTTCAATCCTCCTCCTCCTCCACTCTTCCCTCTCCTCTTATTTTCATCCTCCTTTCACCCAGTTACATTTCCATCTCCTCTGAAGTACAATTTCCAATAATTACTTAAGCTTTAACCCTTTAATGACGAGCGTGTACTAAAAGTGACTGGGAAACCAATGCAGCTCGTCGTTAAATTAGTTCTATGTGTGTCTCCTACAGCTCTGATTCTGACTTGAACTGTTCCAATGATTTCAAAGCACACAAACATACGCTAACAGCTTGAGTGAAGTAAAGGGCCTACAGAGACATTTAGATCATTGCTTTCAGCTAGCATTGCAAGAAAATTATATATAAAAAACTTACAATGTTTTAATCCATTTGTTAGAATGTCTCGGATTTTGCCAGGCAACCAAAAGAAGGATGACTGAGAGCATGACCTTTAGACCAAGGGTCAAGCGAATCAGAAGTGATGGATGCGAAGGAAAAAGCTGCAAAACACAGCCAGTGAAATTAAGTTCAGACCAAAATCCTAACTTGCATCTAAGCAAATCAATGTGCTTCTGCTTAAAACTGATCATTTAATTCTGCTAATATATATTCTCTAATTTATTTTCTAAGATTCATACAGCACCCTATTTTCTGTGCACAGTATCTGAAGCAAGTTTGGCAAAATGTCCCTTCTGTGGAAAATCCCCCATTTCTCTCCATTTCTGCTGCTCATTCTCCTTTTCTCTTTCCTACTGTGTGCCCACTCCCTGTACCCATCACCATCTTCCAGGACAAGTGCACAGAATTTACTTTGTTCCAATATAATCCACAGGTATATGTCAACTGTTCTAAACCAACCACATATGAAGACAGAGTATTATTATTCAGATCATAATGAAAAAGAATGAACTGGCTTCAATAATTTTAACAACCACATCCAATATCCTCTGAAACTGTCAATAATGAAACAGAACTGTAGTACAATCAGAGTGAATTTCTAGATCATACCAGGTGGAGACAGCAGAAAGCCAGAGGTAGGCCCAGACACGATCCAACGACATGCAGAGAATTGCGATACGCATTTGCCAGAGGAATAGCCACAAAGATGCAGGACAGACCGATGATGGCCGACCACTTCTGAAGTTCCTCACTGCAGATAAATAAACCTCGATTCATTAATGCATTCACTGAATTTGTATATAATCATCCTTTGTAGAGAGGGTCGATTACTTCATGAAGGTTAATTCTTAATTGACGGCGCCAGGGGTCAAAACCCGTCACATGTCGGTTTCTGACTTTTTTATTCACTCATATTCTACAATTAATTTGCTTCAAAATACTTTTTACAGAATGAAAATATCTGTTTTCTAACTGAAGTTAAGCGCGTTTGATTCTTTCATTGGTATATATAGTAAAAAGATCGAATAAAAAGTTTCGGAATGTTCGTGTCATCAAAGACCTCCGTAACCATGAATTGATTATTCTGCAATTTTTCTGAGCAATAGCGGGCTATATTCTGCATGAAATAAAACAAACGGCATCAAAATCGGATGACTACTTTGCAAATTATGGCAAATTTACAGGCAACTGCTGAAGTGAAGAATATTCTACATGTTTAACCTCTCTCGCCTATTGTAGCTACTAGCTCAATATCTAGGAAGCGACAAGCGACGGGTTTTGACCCCTGGCATCACATATACACTCACTCACGCTGAGTGACATTTAGACAATGAAGTGATTTGAGAACTGGGGTTATGTGGTGGTGTTTGGGAGTTTTAATGACTGCATGGGCAAGAGCATTTTGCATTGTTTGTAGGCATTCTATTTGGGAAGATTCAATGTTGTATAAAAGGGAGTTACAGCAGTCGAGTGAGGTGGCTATTGTCAACGGAGTCTTGTAGCACCTATCAATTGGTATATTGGGCGGAAGCTGTACAAATGCACTGAATGAATAGCTGAATAAATGAATGGCTGAATGGCTGAATGAATGAATAAATGAATGAGTGGCTGAATGAATGGCTGAATGAATGAATGGATGGCTGAATAAATAAATGAATGAATGAATGGCTGAATGAAAATGATTGGCTGAATGAATGATTACATTATATTTGCATTTATATTGTGACACTGTGTAACGAATAAGCATAAACTGACTCATTGTTAGAACTTTACCTCTTAACAGAAAGCTGTGGTTGCAGCACAAGAGCCAGAAGTGGTAGAACTATAAGCACCACGATGTAGTATCTGCTTCTTGAAGGCAGAGATTTGTTGAAGAAGGCCAGCTTTAAGTAAACGCAGCTGACAATAAGACTGCCTAGGCCTAAAAACAAGCAACAGATTCATATAAAACATTTCTGGAATGTCAAATGCAAAGCAACCGCATGTGTCAGTGTGCGCAGTGTGTGTGTGTGTGTGTGTGTACATTATGTATGTATGTTTGTATGTATGTGTGTAGGTATGATGACAATGTAACGGGTCCCTTACTCTCTATACGGGAACTTAAGAGTTTGATCTATATATATTTATATAAGAGCGTGTATCCACAACGTTTAGTAGTATAATTTGTGTGGGGTTTCAAGGACATTTGTTACAGACAATAAAGACAGCATATTTTGAACACCTCTCGTCTTAGCTCAAATTCACTGCCTTCGTTCAAAAGCGGCTCAAAACTCACTATTTCTCCTTGGCTTTCAAGCATTTGGATATCTAACTGCATCTTCTCCTGGCAGCCGACTATCCACACCTCAGATTCACATTTCAGCGTGACCGTGCGCACATCATAAATTTAATTAATAATAACAATAATAACAATAATAATCTCCACAACAGCGGAACACAATTATCGCCAACTCTGTTACGAGAATGGAACACTGAGCTCTTTGCTGTATGATGGGGTACATGTATATATGTACGTATGTGTGTGTGTGTGTGTGTGTGAGAGCATTAGCTAGCAGCCCACATACCCAGATAGGCCGAAAACACCGGTTGATTGCCCAACGCGATGTACAAGAAATTCGTCAGCAGACAAGGAATGTTGCAGAGCAGGGCACAGACCAGGAAACCAAGGAATTGCAAAACCTGAAAGAAAACAAATATTGATTTATATTGCCGACTTTGTATTGACACTGCATCTCCAAATACACCACTTGTCAATTTTTTAATTATGACAATTATTATATTTCGTATATTTTCTCTTCATACTCATTATGGTGTAATGAGTAACAGTACAAAGTGTGCAGTCAGTATCCTAATTTCACACTGAGTGTGTGCTAGGGGAACTAGTGCAACTAACAGAAATTTTGCAATATCTCACACCCTAGTATGGATTTGAACCTCTGATCTCTGGGCTAACAATGGAGCACTAAACTATTGTGCACCTCTGATCTTTGGACCAACTTCACTAAATACATTTATACAGCACGGCTAATAAAACAAATTAATTAATACATTCATTCATTCAAATATTTATATAGCACCTCTTCAAAGGAAACTACTCAGAGGCGCTACTGACTCCAGCACGGTCAAAAAGAAGAGTTTTCAAGCGCTTATAGAATGTGTCAGAGAGTGACCTAGGGAATAGGCGCAGCTCAAGAAGGAGGCCATTCCATACCGCCAGGCCCACCACAGAAAAAGCACGACTTTTTATTGACAAATTGTATCTGACAAATGACCTCTGACCTCTAATTGTTGAATGTTCGTTCGCTGTTCAAAAACGAGAAGGTGAAGAATGATGACAAAGAGAAACATGGTGGAAAGAAACTCGTAGGCATTGACAAGACTACTCGTCAAAAGCGAGTAGTGATCGTGGCAATCGAAGAACTGCGGCTCCGGATGGAAACAGTCGACGTTTGTGGCCAACGCTGTCAAATGCACTGACGAGATCAATAAACTGTGTTGCCATGACATTTTGTTGGAATGGTAGAGCCTGCATACAAGAAACAACTATTAAACGTAACAAACATTTCTTTAAATCACCGTCAAACAGTTCAAATTAGAAAAAATTATGTGAAACTTTCTTCTGTGGCATACATCTCCAAGGTTGTGCAAATCAATCTTAAATAAATGAATAATCGAATCTAATGACTCATTATAGCACCCTTGATATAATGCATAACGCATCAAGTAATGGTTAATTCAAGGGAAACCATAGTAAAAACCGGTCCAGAAGCCCGGTAAAAATCTGATACATCAGGGAACCCAGAAGCCAAGTTACAGTGGATAAGACATCCAAAACAGACACGTCCTAGATATAGACCTGAAAGACAATGTTAAAGAACAGACTGAACACACAAAACAGCTACTTCTGATGAACTGAACTTCTTGTTTTTCTAAATGACTACATTTCAAGTGAAGTTCTTCAACGCTTTATGATTTGCGACCATAGTTTAATTTCAAATGACCATCAGCTGATGTCTTGTGCATTAGGGTGTTTCTTATTTTCCAACTGTGGATTTCTCAAAGTCTCACCCCCTAAACTTGTTCCTTTGGTCAAATTAATAGCTTGTACAAAATTTTAGTCAATTTGGTTAACATTTAGGGGTCGCTCAACAGAGTTGAATTTCTTGGGGTAGGCCTATGCATGTTTTCGGTCTTCAACACAAACTACGCAATACAAATAGGAGTTCAATAATAAAAATTTAGATTTTTTTGCTTCTACCTATTTATTTCTATATGTTTCTTTTGTATTTTACTTATCTGTTTTTATTTTGTTCAACAATAATAATAAAATATTATTGTTATAATTATTATTATTAATAATAATAGCAATAATAATTATAATAGAGATTCGAGTGCCATAATTCGTATAAAATCGATAAATCAGAGAAACAATTCAGAAGCACTGTATGATTGTTATATTTACTTTCAATCCTCCATACTAACAAGGAACTGTTGTTGGTGGACTCACAACACCTGCAAGCTGTAGAAAGAGGGCACGAGTTAACATTATGACAGCCAGCTTATGGCTGCAGTCCTCAATTGAACCAAATTGAGCGACAGAAAGGCTATGTCTGTATTAGCAACAGTTGCTCATAGTCTTGGTCATGATGTCTATGAGTTAAATATCAACCAATCGTCAATTCACGGAAGAGCACAGCACTATCGAGCTAAAATTGTTTCCCAGCTTAAAGAACAGTTTCAAGGAATTGTCTCTCTTGAGATCCACTGGGATGGTAAACTCCTGAGAGACTTCACTGGGCAGGAGGTTGTTGATCGATTGCCAGTAATTGTTGCAGGAGCTGGAGTGAAACAGTTGCTTGGTGTTCCAAAATTGACTTTTAGTAGGCTACTGGTGAAGCTCAGATCTGAGTCGTAGCCCGTTTGATAGGAAATTGTAGATCGCATTGCTTCCATGTGTTTTGATACCACTTCCAGTAACACAGGAAATAGAAATGTCGCTTGTGTTCTGCTGGAACAGAAACTCGGGAAGAAGCTTTTGCACCTGGCATTTCGGCACCACATAATGGAGTTAGTTCCAGCTTGCAGCCTTCCACGACAGTTTGCACTGACCTCAGGGCCAGACGTTGCCACCTGTAAACGTTTCCAGATTAACTGGACCAACATTAATCAGACCAGATATGAACCTGAAGCAGCTCATGAAGAGGTAACAAGTCTGCTGAAAGATGACAAGGACAGCCTGTTGGCATTTTCTGAAAGCCAGCTTCACTATTATCAGCCCAGAGATGATTTTTCTCCTGGAGCCATACATCATGCCAGATGGATATTAAAGGCAATGTACTCTTTAAAGATGTGGATGTTTCACGGCCAATTTAAAAGAGAAGAAGGGACTCCGGAGCACGTGCATCTTCATTGTTCGAATTTTTGTCAAGGCCAGTTCACTTCTCCAAATCCAATTGCATCTTCAAGTCATGGTCTCCTTTTCCTTCAGCTCTTGGACCCGTATGAAACAGTGAACAAGTCCATTGCCAATGCCAGAAGACAGAAATTTGCTGATCACCTCTGGTATCTCAGTAAAGAACTCACTGGCTTTGCCGTTTTTATGCGACAGTGCCTGTTAAATCCAACGAGCAGTGGTAAAGGCAATTAATGAGAAGAAAGGTTTTGAAGGGCCTGTAAAACTGGACAAAATATATAAGGTTATGCCAAAACATGCGAATTGAGGACTCGCGACAAAAAATACGATGCAATTCTTCCGCCGGCTTGGAATTTTCCGGCTGGATTCCTGAATTGTGACCGGGACTTATGACGTCATCGATACGATTACAAGGATGCCATCAAGACTGTTGAACATCTGAGGTTGTCAGTGGCACTGCTGAAAGAGGCGTTGCCCTCATTGAGGAGTAGGCCCAACAGCAACATTATTACGAAGAAAGAAAATCAGAAACAGTATTGACTTCAAGTCGTCCAGGGACACCGTCGACTATTTCCAACATGGAAAATAGACTTCTTTCCTGCCAGGTCATTGCCAGGAATTTTTTTAGACAAGCAGACAATTATAGACACTCATCAGTAGACCTGTAATCAAGCTTCCTAGACCCTCTACAGATAATGATTGTTTATTCTTGCTTGCTTGAAGCTTGCTAAAATATATATCTCAATTGCGTACGAAATTCAACATTTCGCAGAAATTAATGAAAACTAAAGATCTCTTGAGCGACCTCTAAAAATTCAAATAATTTCCTACAACTTGGCAGGAGTTGTTTCTATACTAATTGGAACCAATCTGGGGGGTGAGACCGTAAAAAATAAAACGTTAATTTTTTTCTGTACTGCTAAGAAACACCCTATTGTGCATTATAATAACAGCTCTATAAAAGTCAGTACGGTACATTATATTACATTACATTAGCAAAGGGACTCAGACCCAAGTGGCGAGGCAGAAATGCTAACACAAGATCATCAATTATCCGCCATAACATAAATCTAAAAATCCAGACACTTTTCCTTGAATCAAAAACATACCTGATTGAAAGATAAGAAAACATGGATGCGAGGATCAATAGCGGTAGAAACGATATAAGTTCACTTAGAAGTAGAAGGCGAGCAGCATAGACGTAGCCTGAAAAAGTATAGAAAAGAGTATGGTAAAACAGTATGATAAAAAACTATGGAAAAATGTGAATAACTGTTTGCTTATACATGTAGGGGTGAGCAATAGGCTAGTGGTAAACATAGGACTATAATTATGCTAAAAAAAACTATGGAAAAGAGAATAACTGTTTGATTATATATTCAGGGGTGAGCAATACGTTAAGTGGTTAATATGATGTATTTATGGTAAAAAACCTGTCAATTAAGAGGTTGGGGTTAAAACTCAACATGTCAGAGAGATCTGTAAGATCTCTGCTCTACTTGCCCCACCCTAATGAACTGTTATAAAATCCAGTACAATGACCAAATACTTATAGTGGTAAGATCGGGTAATTAAGGAGAGGACTGGCTGCTTGTCTCCCCAAGCCATGGCTAAGCAAACTGATGTATCTATACATTCGTTTGATATAAATCATAACACGGTTACAGGTTGAAGTGAAATGAGATTAGTAAAATTGAATGGATTATTATTGTTTGGGGGTTATTTTTTGGGCAAGCTCCTACAGAGAACCCTTAGGTCACTAACATTTCATACACACAGCTGCCTTATGGGATTAGGTTCTGAGACTGCTTTCCTTTTCCTACAGCTGCATCAATGCTATTCCCCACTGTGAGATTCTTATTGCATCGTATTTGACCAGTTCTACAGTGCTTCTCCCAGCTTCTCGTAGCCATTCAGAAGCACTCCCAGTGAGAGAGACCCCAAGAAAAATGGAAAGATATGAGGTGAAAGATGAAGAAATGTAAAAACTATGGAAAAAGTGAATAACTGTTCGATTATGTGAGGTGAGCAATAAAATAGGTTAACATGATGGTCCCTCTACTTGGAATGACCTTCCCCCTCATTAAGGGCTAAACTAATGACTAGTTTTTCCTCTTTGGTCTCTCGTTCTTTAAAGACGTTTCTTTTCCCTCGAGGTTTTCGTGCTGAGAGCGCTTCTGAATAGTTATTCTGAGAGAGGTGCTATATAAATCTTTACAATACAATACAATACAATACAATGATGGACTGCCAATCCAGGGGTTAAAACCAGAGAGAATGGTGGAGCAGACAGGTGGGGAAGACTATGCCATCGACGGGGCCTATGCAGGCCAAATGGCCAGATACTTACAGATTGACAGAGCAAGTAAGCACAAGCCCAGTGCATCATTTGACCAGTAGATGGCTCCATAAATTGCCCCGACGCACAGAATAACATTTACAGCCAACAAAATCTGCAACCATGTGATCGAAGTCGATTCGCGAGCCACGTAGTATCTGGCCACAGTTAAGCACATTTCCAATTCCAATTTGTCAGTGACACGGTTTGCAACTTTAGTACGATACAGAGAACTTGCAGAATTTTAAATTAAATTTTTTTTATATTGCACATACAAACGTCATCATGGTCACAGGGCTTTTGACAGGTTCTTACAAATGCACTTTATAAAAGCTTTAAATCAAAGAAGTTTACACTCCAAAAATTAACATTAAACATATATTAAGTTTAAACTGGAACAACATCAAGATTTTTATTATATTACATAAATGGAGGGTAAACTTCATTTTAAATCTTTAAAAATTTATCTAATCATTGTTGTTGCCTACAATCATCAAGTGCAGGTATTTTAGCTGAGCCTCTGCCCCAAGGAATGGCATTGACTGACACTCTCTTCATAGTTCGCATTCACATCCTTCATAAAGCGGCTCAAAACTCATTATTTCTTTTTGGCTTTCAAGCACTTGGAATCCTAATTGCTTCTTCTTCTGGTGGCTGACTATCCGCGCTTCAGATTCGTATTCGGTGTGACCGTGCTCACGTTACAAATTTAATTAATAATAATTCTAATAACAATAAATAAATAAGCACATCATAATCAAACTGCATAAATAAAAGTAATTTTTTTATAAATTTGTTAAATTTTAATTGCTATAAAAATCGTATGATGATATGTTTACATCTCCACCACCCAAACCAGCTCAAAGGATACTCAAGTGACCAGGGCAGCTGACAGAACATCAGGAAGAAGCCCAACGCCAGAATTGCCAGCGAACCCCGGACAGCAGCCTAAATTAAATAAAAACTTTTCATAATTTACTATTGTCCACAGGTAATCTAACAAACTACCTCACAGCATATGGTAAGGCAAGGTGTGACAAAGTAAGGCAATGTTAGGCCAGAAAAGGTATGGAAAGGTGGCAAGGCTAGGTGAGGCCAGGCATAGTATCGGGGGTGGGGGGGCCCGATAGCGCATTGGATAACACACTGGCGTAGAGAGCGAGAGGTACCGAGTTCGAGCCTCGTAAGGCGGATATGCTTTGTAGGCTGCTATTAGCGCCGTGTATTGCAGGCTGTCTGTTCTGTTAGTAGTTAAGATTGTTTCAATTGCATAACATGTAAATGTACAGCGCAGTGCGTTTGTCAGGCGCTTAATTAAAGAAAAGATATTATTATTATTATTTATTATTAGTAGATCGGCACCAGTGAATAAACTTGCCTCAGTGACGCCGCATTTGTGGCGCTGAGAAATTTCGAACATTTACATTACATAACAGGTGTAACAATGTAAGCCAATGTATGGAAGTCAAGATCAGGTAAAAGGCAGGGTAATGTAATGTAAGGCAAAGTAACGAAAGGTCAGTTTATGAAATGTACCGCAATGTAATGTCATGTAAAGCAACAAAAGCGAGTAATGTAATCTACGGTAAGGTAAATCTAATACCTTTATAAATGTCTATGTTTAACCCTTTAACGACGAGCTGCCTATGGTTTCCCATACATTTTAGTACACGCTCGTCGTTAAAGGGTTAACATAACATTACCATCGAGAGGTCGTCAATAGGCACAATATAAATTCTAATTTCAATAGACATTCTCTTCTCACCTTACTTCGCTGTAGATGACAGACAATTATCGACACATAAACAGCCAAAATGAGCGGTATCCACGGCAACAGGTTCGACTGGATTTCAAAGGAGGTCAGCATTGGAACGACAAGTCCGATGGCAACGAAAGACGCTGTCCAGCGCAGAATCAGGAGATGCCTCTGCTGAAGTCCTGCAAGAGACAAATCCAACAGCTAGCAAGAAGATCCTTTGAGAGGTGCTTAGAAGCAAACACTCGTATAGCGCATATAAACCGTTTCAAATCCTGTCAAGAGCAGTAACGTAAAGTAAGTAAGTACGTTCTTTATACCAACTCTTGCGTACATACACCTTAATTAAAAGGAGTACAACATCTTATACTATAATTCTTAAAGTTTGTCCTTCCGTATGTATGTATGTTTGCAATGCATCGCTGTCCGGCTAAAGGCTCCGAAACGGAACGGTTTAGCGAGTTGAAAAAATTTACAAAGCATTATTACGCAACGTCTAGGTCAACGCGACTATTTTCAGTTCGCAATTTTATTTAAACGCCGATATATGGCCATTTTAAATTTAACTTTTCAGCGAGCTTATTTCAATACCGCCCATAGTAAGGCCATTTGTTCACGTCACGCATGCTTAATAAGCAATCTTACGTCACACGGAGCATCTAGCAACCAATCAGAAGTCGCCACGGGCGAATTTCTAGGTCAGCGCAACCATTTACAGATTTGGTGACCTAATTACACTAAGCTCACATTTTTTGCAACCACGGCCATTGCCGATTTTCTAGGTCAAAGCAGCTCGAAACTTACTTTAGCTATTCGAATTTCTATCTCATCCCAATTACTTTCAGCTCATAATTTGCTTTCAATTCCGATTTATGGACATTATAAGCATGCCCATTTGTTCACGTCACTAAAATTAATATGCAATCTTAAATTACGTCACGCGGCTAAATATGCAATCTTACGTCACGCTGGCCAACGGCAAATAATACGCCTATTATAATTTAGAAATAACCCGTGTAGTACGGGGAACAAAATAATACGCCTATTTCAGGTAGAGATAAACCGTAAAGAACGGGGAACAAAATAATAATATTGCCTATAATTATAAGGTAGAGATAACCCGTGCAGTACACGGGCAAAGCAACTATGTTCACCTCTAAATATCGTTTCCATTCAGATATATGGACATTTTTTAAATATTTGAAGCCCATCAGCAAATATAGTAAGTAAGTAGCCTTTATTTGCAGCCGTTAAAAATTACGCCTGGGGAAAACCCGGGCGAACGCCGGGTAAAAATTGCTAGTTCTAAGTAAAACTTAAAAGTTTTCCACGTTATATTGTCTGCTATAGGCAGGGAGTAATCATGTGATCGTGATCCTAAGGTATATTGCTGGGGCTTTTTGGGTGATAGTAACCTATGCAGTACATGGACCGTATCACAGTGCCTACGAAAATAGTAAAGCTCCCAAGTCCCTAGTGGAACACAAGGAAGGTGTTCATATCCTAACTCAAGGACCTTCAGTCAGCAGTGGAGAATGCCAAGGTCCTGGGCACATTGCCAATAAATCGGAGGTCTTACTGTTAACTTCCACCACTTAGGCCAGACTAAAATGTCGGTGACTGAATATGCCAGGACACAAATTCCAGTACTTACACATGTGTGTGTACTGTGTAAGCAGGGTTGTTGCAAGGATTTGACTCAGCAGGTTGAAATCAACAATCATTGGATCAGAGACCTAACGCTCTGCGGAATAGACCACGGTGTCGTGCCTTAAATGGTCCAGTTACATACACACATGAAATGCACAATAGTCTAATGCTTGGTGCGCTGGTCTCTCCACTTAGAAGTTGGGGTTCAAAATCTTATGAGGGCAGACAGATATTTTGAGATTTATGCTACACTTCTGCCCCCTAACAAACACGACAACAAAATGAGTACATCTACTGTACACTATAGGACTTTTAGGGCAGAGAAGTGGACTGGTATCACATCCTCACATGCTAAGTCTATGAAACTTACATGTAGGTGGCTTAGAATTCATGCCCGTGGCTGCCTCTTGGAATTAACTTAATCTAGTATTGTGTATCTGGAAACTTACAAAGCACCTCTAGACTAGCAGTACTAATTATTCAGAGGCGCTCCCAGCATTAGCATCTCAAGGAAACAAGAAAGTCTTTAGGCAGCAGACAGAAGTCGACAGACTATCGAATAGATAAGATTACATTAGATTAGACATACCATGTGCGTCTAAGAAAAGTCGAAGGTTTAGGAATGTTGCCAAAAAGGTGGAACAAGCTGCGACAAACAAGATGTGAACCTGCAACGCAAAACTACCGTTTAGTTCTTTACGAATCCGTTCTAGTTTCCATCTTTATTAAGTAATACTCATATGCAGTTAATGATGTAAAGTACTACTTCAAGTGTAATTGATGTAATATAATACATCAATCAATCTGAAATTGATATAGCATCCCTTCAAGATACCTACTCAGAGGCACTGTTAATGCCTGTTATGTATTGAAATGTAACTTACAACACAGTGTTGATAGTCAAGCACACTAATCACTATACCATTTCACAACTTTAATTGTAATATTGCATGTAAATTGTAAAAGTATTGTGAAGAGATGTATTTTTAGCCATGTTGTGTTTTGCACACCCATCGATTATAGTTCCTCATGTTAGAATATGTTTCAACATTATGTCATTCATGCAAAGCATGTGAGCTTGTCAGATGCAAATAACATAAACGCTACTTACTGACTTAGTTACTTAAATAAATACTAATCCTTCAGAATCAGAAAATAATTGTATCGGTTAAAATAGATTACAACAATTCGAACCAGTGAAATCATGGTAAATAAATTCTTCCAGTCGCTCATCAGTTTGACAATGATCACAAGAGATGGTGATGCGATCGCATAGATCAGAGCGATCGCGGCAACAGCGCTTGGATCAAGGATGTAACCGGTGGGAAGGTCCCAGACTGCGATGCTGCCCTGCGGATGCGGCTTCACAAAGGAAGACGTGGTTGGTGACAGGAATACTTGCAGTACAATAAACCTAATCAACAGACACAGTACTTAAATGTGTTAAGACCAGAATAAGTACTTGAAACATTTTAAAGATAGAATTAGTACTTGACACACTTAAGTACAGAATCAGTACCTGAAACATTTTAAGAACAGAATCAGTATTTGACACATATTATAAGAACAGCACCAGGATTTGACACATTTAAGAAAAGAATCAGCATTTGAAACATATTTTAGAACAGAACCAGTAGATTACAGCCGCTTCATTCTATCTCGAATTCAGGGACCTGGATACAAAATTTAGTTCTGCTGTAGAAATTGCCCATTACAATTTCTATAAATGATTCAAATCAACTCAACTGAAACTAATTTTACTGGGTACATAACAGTACATGACTTTTAACTGAATCAAGCTTTCAATTAATCAATCAATCTTTCAATCAATTTTTATTGGAACAGAATGGGGGTCAACCATTGAGGATGTCTGTGAAGAGGGGAAGGAGGGTCACACAAACATCAACAAAGACAGGAAGGGCATGAACAGTGCAGATGCTCACATCTACATTTGGTATATGCAGTTGTTTCAGAACAGCCTATTCCTCAAACACCAACTAGTCAGACAGGAGACATCCAAGGTTCCATCTCATTAGAATCCCCAGACTGGACGTTTCAGCATCAAAGTATCCACCCTGTAGCATAGTTAGCACTGCAATATCAACAGGGTAGCCTAATCTAGGGCTTAGTAGTCTGCTGGAGTGCAGACGTCTGCAAACAGGATGGGCAGGGTAATACCAAATGCAGACGAGGGGTCCAAAATAGGTCAGTATGTGGACATCCCTTATGGAAACCCCAACCACTTTAATACTTAATGCATACAGAATCTTGCAAAAATATCGTCTCATATCTGAGAATTTATAAAGTGCCACTAACAGCAGAACTATTCAGAGGCGCTCTCAGCATGAAAGCCCTGCACAAACAGGAAGGACTTCAGGAAACAAAGCGATAAGGAAGAGATATAAGCAGAAGTTTGCTATGGATTTGGGGGAGGGTTGGAAGATCATTTCATAAAGGGACACGTTGCCAATAAAGTTTGAATCAATCTTTAACACAGTAGCTTACCCAACGAGCATTAGTACACATGGCGCTATAGCAACCGTCGTCATGGCTGCGACAGACCACGTGATGAGGACCACAAAAACTACTGGGTAGATAGAAAACAGACCAGCCTCGATAAGCTGAAAAACACCAAAAATAAGAAACCTCAGTACTGAATACCGATTGCTATAGTGTACTCAAATGTAACGTAGTGTAGTGACACATTACTTATTGCAATTTATTGTGATGTGAGGCAATGTCACATTATGGGACATACTGTGAGGCATGCTAACTGATTGGTTAGAGCATTTCTTTTGTGACGCCTAGAGTATATAGGTTTGAGCCTCCCCATGTTTCCTTCACTCACAGTTGCTCAGCAACACCGAATGTATTTATGTCTATATGCGACTATGCATGTATGTATGCATGTAAGAATCTGAATATTTACATTGAGTAATTTAGGAATCTTCCAGGGTTTGGCGCTGCATGGAGGAGCTCACTCCCCATACCTGCGGGAACTCTGCTGTCCCATCTCAGGTGTCCAGTGGGGATATGCTCTCCAACGGCTGATCAAGCTGAACTCTTAGTCCCTTGCTCACAGACTACTCTAAGCAGCGGTGCTCTTTTTCGGTTGCTGCCCAAAGACCTGGAATGGGCTCCCTGTTGTGCTCCACCTAGTGCCTATGGCCCACACCACTATGTTATTTAATAACTTAAAGACTGTCTTATTAAGCCGTGGCTGGACTGGGAATGCTTCTGAGTAGATTACCTTGAATGAAGGGGCACTATATAAAAACTCCTTAATAATAATAACAATACTTAACAGGACTGTGAAAATTTTACTGCACAATATGACCAATACACAACTGTCAAAATTCTACTCACATTCAACAAGTCACAGATTATGATTAAAATTTCAAACTGTGCTAAACACAATGAGCAGCGAACAGCGTTTAGACTCACAGTTAGCAGGTCGACATCGTGGAAACGCATATCCTCGAAAAGCAGAAGAATCCATCCGCCAGTCATGAAGGTGTACACGTTCAATGCGACAATGACGACAATGTTAAGAATAGATTTCCTAAACATATTACATAATTATTAATTAATTTAATTGGAATATTACAGTTATGCAGTAGCAAAAAATCAATACCGGTGGCCACTATAATCCAAAACTATGGAAGATGAACAATGACCCATGTCATGAAAAGCTAAGAAAAGATACTAACAGTGAAATGCTAAATACAATGAAATATACTAAAGCAACGAAAATAATGAATCAATTCACTTACATCAAAACAATCTGCAATTCTTCTTCAGAAAGATGACTGAGAATATATAGAATGCACATAATGGGAATAAACCCATTAATTATAAAAATTTGCAGAATGTGCAACCTTTTGTAGTTTCAGCACAGCTTCAATCAATTTTATGCGAAAGTAGGAAACTGTAAGTCTACAACAATAGCTCAATGAATTGTTTTGAAATCTATACTTTAAACTTCAGAAAATGCAATTTAAACTCTGACCAACGATGCACCTGGTGATTATAATAGCAGCATTTCGAACACTCAGTATCAATTTATTCATTATAAATTTAAAGTTTAAAAAGAGGTTCATTCAAAAGCTGACTATACAGAGAAACTTTAACTACTCGGTAATATATTTTCTGAAGTAAATTACCAGTTAAATGGAATTATTTCATTACAGAAAGAATGATTAATTGCACAAACCAAAGAAGAGGTAAAACTGAGTAGACAACGGTGAGTTGAATCACGACGAATGTTGCAACATACGAAAGCAGAGCTCTAAAATAATAACGATCACAAATGCATTTCTTCAGTTTTCATCCACACAACATTCACTAAAAACTGACATCGCTACACACATGTAAGTGAAGCAATATATTTATTTTTGTATTTATTTATTGAGTTATTTAAACTTTGTACGTCATAAACCGTCAAAACTCTGAGAAGGTACCAGAAAAGTGCCCTAAAATGACATAAAGATATTTAAAAGTTTCCATTACAGCAGTGACGTCTACTGAACTAAGCTGTCAAACAACTGCACACAACTAGCCGCACACACACTTCAAGGCAGGGTGACCAGTCTAGATAACCTGGGTGGTTATCCATTGGGTTGGCTCTGCACTTGTAAGGAGGTCCACCACTGGAGACTTTTCTTGTTACTTGGGCACTGCTTCGTAACCAATTAATTACACTGAACACTGTTTATGTTGATATTGTTAACACCTCTAATTGGTTTCTCTTGAAGCAGCACTACATAAATTCCCAATTAGGAATACAGAATGGACCCATGATACTCACTTCTGCTTGCTTCCAGCATTGTAAAACAAGTACGTGACAAGCGATCCAACTGCCATAGTGAACAGCAACCTGTTCAAAAGAACATCACATGAAATGCTTAAACTGATAGTCATCAGCATCAACGTGGAATAGTTTCTCTCGTGCGTGGAAATCATAAATGCCACCACCACAGCTGTTATTTATCAATGAGCTATATCATTATTTCATTACATCTATAGCACAAAAATTTACATATCTGGGCTTTATTAAAGCGCACTTTAAAAACCTCTCAAAATCGCTGTGCCAATGGCTGACTAAGGGATTTGAACAGATGTGTCTTAACAAATCAACAGAAATGTTACCTTGATCGAGTTAACACAAACAGTAAAGATTGTTCACATGAAGACTGTTCCTGTGATCATCTATACTCAGTAGTACAAGAAAGACATGAATCGATATGGGTTCAAGTGAGCAAGACATCTTGTAAAACCCATTGAGTTGGACTTTCACCTAGTAACAGTTTTCCTATTCCAGCATGTACTGTTTCAATTGCAACTGTTGCATTATACCCCTACTCAACATACATTTCCTACCCTAATTTAAGTTCCATCTGTTTTGGTCAGTTAGAGCAGTGCTGTCCAACATTTTTGTCACCGTGGGCCACTGAAGAAATTATTTATTGAAGCTGCGGGCAACACCAGTAAACTCAAAACCAACTACTAAAATTCATTGAAAATTATTAAAATTTATTATTGAATAATCATAATGATGCAGCGTTGGAACTGGATTTTGGGTTCACACTGTCAAATGATAAGCCAAGTTACAAACGAATAGCTATGCAAATAGGCCAGTGACTTGTTTTTTACTTCATTTTTTTACACAAATTGCACAAATTTAGTGAGCTCTGGCAGGCCACTTAAAAATCAGCCCACGGGCCACACATAAGGACAACACAGAGTTAGAGGTTTAAATTCTAAGCACTGCCAGAATGCTAAATTACATTAATTATATTTTAATTACAATTATGTTACATTCAAATTTTTTACATGTCGAATACAAATCATGTACTCAAATACCTGCTACCTCCTTCGAGACAAAATAGTCACAACCTACGAACCAGACCACATAACTTCACTCTACCACCCAAAGACGATCGGAACTTTATTTCAAGGGTTCTTTATAAGGGCATGTTCTAAAGTTTTCACAAGTATCTGCTTCTCCCATGGTACCTCAGTGGGAAACCGACCTGATTTCTCCTTGTTAATGACATTAGATATTTACTGCTTGTAACAAGTTGCGTCTGTGACAGCTTGGTTTCATGATTAAACGAATATTGATTGATTGATTGATTGATTGATTGATTGATGTCGCTTACAAGTCGCCTGAAAAGAGCAACACCAGTAACATTCCCGGCATTGCCAAGATGGATATCCGACCACTGTACAAGAATGCCTTGTCCTGAAACCAGTCTGGCACTTCCTTTGACACGTCGCTCTCTTCGCTCGACGACGGTGTTCGGCATCGATTCTGGTATTTACGACGATGGTGCACCATCTCTTCACCGCTCTCACTGTCATGGCTGCTGGCAGAACTCGTCTCCAGAGGTTCCGTTTCGAAGTCTGATTCCTCCTCGGACGTGGCGCTGTCAGATGAGTGTGGGTCCGGAAGATGTCTCATCATTTGCTTGCCATCAGTAACCAAAGCGTCTAAGTGCCCTTTAAACATACAAACAAATGTTATTGATTTGTTTATTATGCTATTTATTTGTTTATTAATACATTTATGCCGAATATTCATTTATTTATTTATTGCACTTATTGTGTACAAGGTCAGTCAATCTTATACCGAGGTGCAAGACAAGTACAACTGAATAACTTGTCAAGGGCTGTTACATGGAGCTTACTCAGCAGTAGCGAACCCATAATCATTAGATCACAGACCCAGTGTGCTACCAGATGCACACTGTGCCTCCTGATCATTAGTCATTCAGTCAGTAAATTTATATAGTTCCCCTATAAAATATATGCTCAAAAGTAGTTGTACTGTAATTGGAAAGCTCTGCATCATCCCAACGATCCTTTATATTCAGGAATACTGTAAGGAATACTGTTGATAGTGTCACAAGTGTAAAAAGTAAGAATTACTTTACCTTACCTACCTTAACAATATTACCTTATTTCATCTTTCCTACTAGATGGTGTTACTTAAACAACTTTGCTGTACTTTATCTTATTGTTATACAAAGGATGATATCCAGTTAAGTATTCTGCAATCTAGCTTACCACTGACAGCTAGATGTATTCAGATAATAATTATCTATAATTATATATAATGTCTTATAAGAACTTCTCATCACTTATAATACAAATAATTATAATCTGGTCACTGAAATGGTCAGGCTGAAAAGGCTAGAAGAAATCAGCACGGCTAGTATAACAGGAAAGCATTCAAATAAAGTCTATAAACTACCGAATTTTTACCAGTAATTACCTAGCTACTAAACCCAGAATGCAAATGTTTAATAATTATTAGCAGTCTCAATTAGCGTTACTAATTGGGATTGCAGAGATAATTATGATCATACGATACGTACCACTTTCCATGGCAAATCGATTTAAATTATCATCGCAACTTATTCAAATATAGTCGATCTTGCAAAATTAACGTATTGTTGACGCAGCACAGTTTACAAATACTGGAGCTATAAAATGTTAACTGACAACACGCAGATCGTGTCTGCCTCGCCTGGGCTAAAATGCATGCAAGAAGCCAGAAACCTTTATGCCTATAATTAGAAAAATTCCATGCAAAATTTAGGCAAATTTCTGGAATTATTGTTTCATTTGATCAGATAATTAGAGCGTTTATCGACATTTATCATTGCGATTTGTTTACAAATTCACGACAACCATTGCAGTACGGCGCTTTGATCAGTAACTAAGGCGGGGTTGCCAGGGTAGAGGTTTTCCCACGCATCGCTAATTTCAAATCAATCAATCAAAATCAAATCAAAACTCTTTTATTGAAGCCAAATAAAAACACATAACATTTCAGCATAAAATATCAGGATTGGCCGCAAGAGGAGTCCCAAAAGGGATCAAGATTAATAGGGTCTATACATTTTTAGAGTTAGACGAAAATCTCGAAATCACGGAATTTCACGGAAACCGTGAATTTGGATGTGTGCCGTGAATTTTAGCATTTGTCGTGATTTTCGTAATCGTATTCGTAATCTCCGAACTTCTAAGGCGCCATTCGAAACCCATGCTTTGGGGGAGGGGGTAGTATTTTGATCTCACATGGGCTTTCGGGGGTCAGGCTTCATGATGTGGTCAGGGCTACCACTATCAACCGCATGCTATACTGTTCCCAAGTATGGTGGGGCTTCGCCAGTAAGCAGGAACTTGACTCTCTGAGCGCGCTGGTCCGCAAGTTGGTACGCCTTGGTTTCCTACCTAAATCTTTCCCCACCTTTGATCAGGAGCTTTGCAAAAAAGCTGATATAGACCTCTTTAGAAACATCTTAACAAATTCTAGCCACTGCCTCCACGACCTTCTCCCCCTGTCAATTGCACTGGTCATGACCTGCGCCCACGCTCACATAATCGTGTTCTGCCTAGATTTGACTCCCTGACCAGGCGTGGCTTCTTAGCTAGGATGTTGTACAGTTAGACATCTGTTTTTCGATCTAGTTGACTTAATTTTTCTTCTAATTATCGTTTTCTTTGTACATAAATTATTTCCGACTTTGTATGTAAAGCGCTGAGCGTTTGCTTGCGTTTAATAAAGAACATTCTTACTTACTTACTTATAAACTAAAAAGGATGACACTCTTGCCTGAAGTGCTCACAGGTCGTTGGTAGGACCCTGGATTTAGTATAGCCTTCATTCCCTAGGTGGCGGCAAAAGTACTATAAGCTGTGCCTTGCATGGCTGCAACTTTGTTGATTCTGTAATTTGTGTTGTTGTGAATTGCAGAAAGTCATAACATGTACATTACATGGCATTGTAGGCCTACAGCGCTGCAGCGCATTTGTCAGACGCTTCATTAAAGAATAAATATTATGGTAAACCCGTAGTTTAGGTTGCTAAATTATTTTATATCGTCAAATTAAAATGGAAGCTGGATTGATGAAAAAAATGGTTTCCCTAAATGAAAGTGGGATTGATAAAACCATTTGTGTATTTAAATAGAAGTTGGAATGATGAAAATAATTTTAGGTGTAAATAGAAGCTGGATTGATGAAACTTATTTTCTGATGCAATAGAAGCTGGATTGAAGAAAATAATTGTTTCCGTAAGTAGAAGCTGGACCCATGAGAATATATAGTTCTTTGCCTAAATAAAAGTTCCATTGATGAAAAATATTTCTTTGGTTAAATAGAAGTTGGGTCATTTTTCATGAAATGGAAGTTGGATTGATTTAAAAAAATTTCTTCGTTAAATTGAAGCGGGATTAATGATAGTTATTATGCACATAGGTAGACTGCTTACTTACCAATGTGAAGTAGGGCATGGAAGACATTCAAATAATTTAGCAACCTAAACTACGAGATAACCAATATTATTATTAAGCGCAGGGCACCAGCTTATTTACGAGCGCTGCATTTGCTGCACTTTTGTGCCGAAATCCATAAATTTCTTATACTAATTATACCAACATGGACCTAAAACGGCCGCCTTTATTATGAATAATAGGCTACATTGGCCAAAGGCGAAGGCATAATATATTATTAGTCAACTTTCAGATGGCACCAAAAGTAAACTTGAGCCGTGAGACCCGTGATATCGTACCGTCGTGAAGAAATCACTGAAATCAACGTTTTATAAACACAAAATGACTTTGAATTGGTGCCGTGAATTCGCCGTGAATTTTGCATTTTTTTAAGGTAGGCTATGCCGCTATTTTTTACTTTTTGAACGTGATTTTCGTCTAGTTTTTTTTTTATTATTATAAATAATGTTGTAATTAACGCGCCCACGGTCACACCGAAATGTGAATCTAAGGCGCGGATAGTTAGCCGCCAGGAGAAGCCAATGAGATTATAGGCCTAGTGAGTTTTTAGCCGCTTTTTGAAGGAAGGAAGTGAATTTGAACTGCGAAGGTAGAGTTTCTGCAGTCGATTCCATTCCTTGGTGCAGAGGTCTGGGAATCCACGCGATGACGCGAACCCATAACTATTCTGCATAGTGGCTCAGCTAAACGACAGCTGGTACTTGAGGAACGCAGGCAACGAGGAGGGATGTATTATAAGGATTCAGTGGTGAATGAAGGTATGGATGTGTGCTGGTGTTGAGGGCTTTGTTGGTCAGATCGACAGCCAAATTTTATTCTGAATGCAACAGGAAACCAATGGAGTTGATGGAGTAAAGTTGAGGAACTTGTTCGTAGTGGAACATGCAGCACAACGCGAGCCAAGGAGTTTTGGAAGCGTTGCAGGCTTGCAGCCTGTTGAGCTCGAGGTCTGAGAGGCCCTCAAAGTAGGCTCAAACACCGAATTAGCATAATCAAGGCGAGAGGAGACAAGGGAGCAGGCTATAGTTTGTGACATATTCTTAATCAGAGCCGACCTGATGTGACGTATTGCCCTGATGTGATAGTAACAAGATTTAGAAAGGTCGGAATGTGAGCTTATACTGTCTAGCAGACACTAGGGGGTTACCCAAGTGTTTTGACAGTAGCCTATCTGAAAGTGGCACAGCAGTGCTAGCGAGGTCGTTGCTAGAAAGTGAAGGGAGAGAACGCAGGCGTTGGCGTGAACTGAACAAAAATTGCCTCAGACTTGTCTGGGCTTATGGCCAAACCATTGAAACAAAACCATGCATACATAGATGAGAGGCATTCCTCAAGTTTTAGTTTACCAGACTACTGAAATGTGGGTGCAAGAAGGGTTGTACGTCAAATAGATGCTCCTGTAAATGTGCTGGGAAGGAAGAGAGCGAATGGAGGAAAGGGAGAAGAGAGCGAAATGGAGGGTAGGGAGAAAGAGAGCAAATGGAGGGTAGGGAGTAAGAGTGCGAATGGAGGGTACGGAAGAAAGAGCGAAGGGCGAAAAGGGAGGAAGAGAGCGAAATGGAGGAAAGGGAGGAAGAGAGCGAAATGGAGGAAAGGGAGGATCGAAGAGAGCGAAATGGAGGAAAGGGAGGAAGAGAACGAAATGGAGGAAAGGGAGAAAGAGAGCGAAATGGAGGAAAGGGAGGAAGAGAGCGAAATGGAGGAAAGGGAGGAAGAGAGCGAAATGGAGGAAAGGGAGGAAGAGAGCGAAATGGAGGAAATGGTGGAAGATTGCAAACTAGAGGAAAGGGAGGAAGAGAGCAAATGGAGGGTATGGAGGAAGAGAGCGAATATAGGAAAGGGAGGGTGAGAGCGAAATGAAGGAAAGGGAGGAAGAGAGCGAAATGGAGGGTAGGCAGGATGACAGCGAAATGGAGGAAAGGGAGGAAAAGAGCGCAATGGAGGAAAGGGAGGAAGAGAGCGAAATGGAGGAAAGGGAGGAAGAGAGCGAAATGGAGGAAAGGGAGGAAGAGAGCGAAATGGAGGAAAGAGAGGAAGAGAGCGAAATGGAGGAAAGGGAGGATCGAAGAGAGCGAAATGGAGGAAAGGGAGGAAGAGAACGAAATGGAGGAAAGGGAGAAAGATAGCAAAATGGAGGAAAGGGAGGAAGAGAGCGAAATGGAGGAAAGGGAGGAAGAGAGTGAAATGGAGGAAAGGGAGGAAGAGAGCGAAATGGAGGAAAGGGAGAAAGAGAGCGAAATGGAGGAAAGGGATGAAGAGAGCGAAATGGAGGAAAGGGAGGAAGAGAGCGAAATGGAGGAAAGGGAGGAAGAGAGCGCAATGGAGGAAAGGGAGGAAGAGAGCGAAATGGAGGAAAGGGAGGAAGAGAGCGAAATGGAGGAAAGGGAGGATCGAAGAGAGCGAAATGGAGGAAAGGGAGGAAGAGAACGAAATGGAGGAAAGGGAGAAAGATAGCGAAATGGAGGAAAGGGAGGAAGAGAGCGAAATGGAGGAAAGGGAGGAAGAGAGTGAAATGGAGGAAAGGGAGGAAGAGAGCGAAATGGAGGAAAGGGTGAAAGAGAGCGAAATGGAGGAAAGGGAGGAAGAGAGCGAAATGGAGGAAAGGGAGGAAGAGAGCGAAATGGAGGAAAGGGAGGAAGAGAGCGCAATGGAGGAAAGGGAGGAAGAGAGCGAAATGGAGGAAAGGGAGGAAGAGAGCGAAATGGAGGAAAGGGAGGATCGAAGAGAGCGAAATGGAGGAAAGGGAGGAAGAGAGCGAAATGGAGGAAATGGTGGAAGATTGCAAAATAGAGGAAAGGGAGGAAGAGAGCAAATGGAGGGTATGGAGGAAGAGAGCGAATATAGGAAAGGGAGGGTGAGAGCCAAATGGAGGAAAGGGAGGAAGTGAACGAAATGGAGGAAACGGAGGAAGAGAGCGAAATGGAGGAAAGAGGAGGAAGAGAGCGAAATGGAGGAAAGGGAGGAAGAGAACGAAATGGAGGAAAGGGAGGAAGAGAGCGAAATGGAGGAAAGGGAGGAAGAGAGCGAAATGGAGGAAAAAGAGGAAGAGAGTGAAATGGAGGAAAGGGAGGAAGAGAGCGAAATGGAGGAAAGGGAGGAAGAGAGCGAAATGGAGGAAAGGGAGGAAGAGAGCGAAATGGAGGAAAGGGAGGAAGAGAGCGAAATGGAGGAAAGGGAGGAAGAGAGCGAAATGGAGGAAATGGTGGAAGATTGCAAAATAGAGGAAAGGGAGGAAGAGAGCAAATGGAGGGTATGGAGGAAGAGAGCGAATATAGGAAAGGGAGGGTGAGAGCGAAATGGAGGAAAGGGAGGAAGTGAACGAAATGGAGGAAACGGAGGAAGAGAGCGAAATGGAGGAAAGGGAGGAAGAGAGCGAAATGGAGGAAAGGGAGGTAGAGAACGAAATGGAGGAAAGGGAGGAAGAGAGCGAAATGGAGGAAAGGGAGGAAGAGAGCGAAATGGAGGAAAGGGAGGAAGAGAGCGCAATGGAGGAAAGGGAGGAAGAGAGCGAAATGGAGGAAAGGGAGGAAGAGAGCGAAATGGAGGAAAGGGAGGAAGAGAGCGAAATGGAGGAAATGGAGGAAGAGAGCGAAATGGAGGAAAGGGAGGAAGAGAGCGAAATGGAGGAAAGGGAGGAAGAGAGCGAAATGGAGGAAAGGGAGGAAGAGAGCGAAATGGAGGAAAGGGAGGAAGAGAGTCAGTCCAAGTTAAATCATCAAATGTGCGAAACAACTTGTAAGTGACCTATCTAAGATTTGGTTTATTGTTTGATAATTATGTTTGTACATCATTTTGAAATTGTCAGAAGCCTGTCGCCATGTATCTGCACTGGATCATCATCGATCATCATCACCACCACCATCATCAGTTTCTGACGCCAGCCATTTGGCGGCGATGGGTACGAATAAATGATCTCCATTTTCCTCGGTCATTTATCAAGTCCATTGTTTCCCTTAGTGTCAGTCAAAGTGATGTTATATCCTCATTTCTGTTGTTAATCCAGCGTTTTGTGGCTCTGTCTTAGTGTTTTTTCTTCAACTTTTGCATGTAGTGCAGTGTGTGGTAGGCATTCGGTCAACTGGCATTCTCTCTATGTCGAAACCATCGGAGTCTTCGTTGAACGACTTTGTCTAGCAGAGTTGATTCGATCTAATAACAGCGTTTCTTATTTTCTGAAGTCTTGAAATCCCTGCGATCTTCCGCAGTAAACTAATTTCGGCTGTAATAATTCTTTTCTTGTCTTGCTTTCGCATTGGCCAACATTCCGAACCGTAGACTAGAGGCAAATCGGTTGTATCTTCGTCTCATAGGCCTATAATTAATTATCTCTGTCTGTTTTTTGGTCTTGGTAAATAGCAATAGGATTGCCAGGGGTGTTCAGGCACGAATGAGGAAGTTCCCCCAAGATATGTAGCCTACACAGCAAAAGTCATAGTCTCAGTCTAGCAATATGTGACACGTGCACAATACCAGTAGTTGTCAATTTGTACGCAACTACCGGAAAATTTTTCACATTCATTAAATCATCCTGAAAGCATTTGAAAGTATATATTTGGCCTATCGCAGACAGCGACAAAGCACTGACACTAGCAAAAGTACTAGAATTTGTCACAGTTAGTCTGTTAGTTTAATTTTTGTATAACTGTAACAGTCTGACGGTGCATAGAAAACTGACAAGTAGCCCTAAGCCAACTTTGTACAAATTAATTTTTTAATGCTTTGGTTTATTGCAGTTCTTTGTTGAATCTGTCTGTTTTTAGTCTACGTTGGTTGTGGGTCTTTGCAGCTGAGTCAATTTTAAAGACCAAAATCATATAATTTAGTTATGGAATTATATTGTTTGCCAAAGAACTGATGTAAAATTTTATTACTTTTAACCAAAAATATGGTCTCCAAAATGCACCATTACAATCCCCCCAAAAAAGTTCTGTACAGCCCCAGACCCCTTCCGTCAGAGGGATTGGAAACTGCTTACTTTATGGGAAGCCCTGGTTACGCCACTGGGGCGCACCCACTACAATTTAGCACGTATAGGCCTACTGATGTTATGGACTATATGAAATTCTACTCTAGCACGCCTAGGCTTATGCACGGGAAGCAGTCTAGAATCTAATTAAAATAATAAAAAATTAAACTAATAATGATTTAGGTAGGCTTAGACCTATAGAGAATAATAAGATAATACGAATAACTGCCTTGATAGCTATCATCTTTTATGTAGGCCTAAAATGCTGGTTTGATTGTTACCTATTTATGTTTCATACAAAACTGAAACGAGCTATATCATCACCATCACGATATAGTCTGTTATTGCGTTAGAGGTTTCGTCATAAATTGATTCGACAGAAGATTCTAGAGAAGAAACGCAACAAACTACATGTATAATGGCGATCAGTAAATCAATATGTGGACTTGGAAAGTCGATCTAATGCTAATCTGGATGACACTTTCTAAACAAACAAATTATATTAAATAATGCTAATTGTTATACGTCACTCTTATGTGTGACGTCACCACGTCGTTTCATGACGCCGTAATTGATTGTTAAGCGTGGCTTGCGTCTTTGACCTGAGCATAATTTTAATGACTTCCTACGATTCGCTTATGATTATCGTCGTTGGTCGTTCATTTCTGCCGTCGTAATTCTCGTTCGTTTCGCTCGACAATCGATTGGTGTTTCTTGCAATATAATTGGCGTTGACTGTCGCAAGAAGCGGGGTTTGTTCTTCGGCAGATCTTTGTGCTATCCTTGACGCCATGTCCAGACGAGGGCTACGTTCATCATCTCAGGGTGATTTTGTTGTGACTCGATCATTCAAAAAACTTGGTAACAGAGCATTTGCACTGAATGGAACAAACTCCCGGACTTTATCCACAAATCCTCAACATTATCGACTTTCAAACCTAACCTTAAAAGTTTTTGGTTTAAGATTTACAATGATTGATTTTTCTGTTAGCCTACGCGCTTTTGTGCAAGATTCCCATTTGTTTAGGCGCGCTATTTATGACAGTCTAATAAGAATAATAATAATAATGTCAACGAAACCACCACTAGCCGAATCTAGTCTAGACGAGCAAACCATTGAATGCTCAGATTGTAAGTTGATGCAAAGAAGATTTCAATAGTACACCATATAGTTGTTTGTTGTTTCAAATTCCATGACTTCGTCAGTTTTAGGAGGAACACTTGTCTTGTTAATATTAGTCAAATAAATTCTGGCCAATATTTAGCTTAGTCTTTCATTTTTATACGAAATCAGTAACGCACGTGAAAGCAAAAGAGACGAGACAACTAGCTCTTTACTTGCCAATAGGCCTAATAGTTATGGCCTCAAAATACTAAATTACATACAATTAGTGTGCCTAATAATAATTATTGTATTTGGCTATAATTGCATTCATTTCTCTTATAGCAGTATTCCAACAGGAAGACAATGCTAAACGTGCAAAACTTACCTCACTGAGTGACACAACGGTAAGCTACTTGGCATCAACAAGTCACATTTCTTTTTAATATAAACTTTGGGAATTGATTTAAATGCGTGAAATATGGTCAAATAGCTTTGTTTTCCTTAAGAGTAAGCTCTGTTTAAATTTCACAAAAGGCAGCGATTTGTGTCTAAATGCGTCACAGCCTTTACTGGTTTTCAACAGGAGATAGGCCTACAGTTTTTACAGATGTCTTAGCGACTTTGTTATTCTAGCGATCACACGTTGCTTTCTTGAAGCCTGAACCGGTGTATAGGCCTATAGTTGGCTCAGTATACGCTGCGTCTGTCATGTGATAACACGATCACCGCTTTCAGCGTGCTGAGCGAAGTCTGTATAGCGACTTAAGTCACTACACTCTTCGGAGTATACGGTGACTTGCACTTCACTGGTCAACAAAGTAAATACTTGGAGTAATAGTTTAACTGAGAAACGCCCGTTAGAAAGACGACATTTTATGCTACTTATACCAAGCCAAAAGTAATATCGCCAAATATTAACACAAAAAAGTAAAGTCGCCAAATATTAACACAAAAAAGTAAAGTCGCCAAATATTAGCACGTCCTTGATGACTACATACTCCGTGTGTAAACTTCTGGGTAGCCCTACCCCAATTAATACTATTACTACTGAAATAAAATCAAGGTCTTCTTTTGCTGCGTCATATTTTCATCGATTTTGGCCTCCTACAATGAGTTGATAGTGTATACACAGATTTGATATTTTGTGCGTGTGACCTTTAGCTGCAAGATCTGCCGATCGAGCTACTTGAATATATCCTCATTAAAGTCGTAACTACGGAAGTGATGGATGCGAAGCTGGTCAGAAGTGCGTGGAAAGAAAAGGCTGATCGCGTGATAGACCGACTTAGAACGGTTTGTTCGCACTGGAACAGCGTCCTTGCGACCAACTTCTTTCGAAATAACGTTCACAGAATTCTAGAAGGCACTGGTTAGTTCATAAAATAAAGTAGCTCGAATGTTATACGCACGATGAACTACTAATAATTATTAATTATAAGAGCTGTAATTTGAATGACGGTTCGTGCGTAAGTAATTCTTAAGCACGCCCTGAGACAGCTTACTTTCTTGGTGCCTTCTCTTCCCACTCAGTAAATTTTTCTCTATGGATGAACGGCTAACTTCGAATTGGGACGCCGCTAGTTTGGAACTGCGTGTGTCCTAGAGTCTGCTAGGGACGACTTTCATGTAATCGGAGCATTTCTACTTACAGATGAATTCGTTGTTTTTACTGAACTTTGAAAACATCTAGGCTAACACCATCGTTTGGAACGCCATATAATTATAATCACTATGCATTGCAATCTTTACGCCAAGGTGTAATCGATGTGTTTTGGAATGCTGGAATATTATCTGTAAGTGTATATGAGGGCCATTTTGTGTGCGATTAATGCAGATTTATTCAAGATGATATTATTTGGCATTTCACTGATATTCAACCTGATTTGAAGCGATCCTAGTTATTCATATCTACTTTATGTTGCGTTCAATGCATAAGAATGACAAAACTACTGTACACAAGGCTTTCATAGTTCCGCGTTCATGTTTCACCTTTATTTTAAGTTTCAAGTTTTCTTGTACATTCTAAAGCACGCTTTAAGGAGCATTTTGTAGCCTTCAATAAAATTTCTACCTAGAGAAAATGTGCATAACGCAAGTCATTATTTTTGCACAATTTATATAGCTCAGGAGACGATTCGTTTGGAAATTTTGCAACAGTCTACTCTCGACATTCTCGCCTTAGACGTGACTTCAATGAAAGACGAAGTGTTTGTTCTCTGGAACGACTATCGTGACTATTCTATCAACGTGTACGACCGCAACAATATGGAAGCGGTGAAAACTGTCATCCCTTTACCAGGAAGAAATCCGCTGAATCTTGCTGCTTGCAGCTTGACAAATTGCGTTTATGTACTCGATAGAAAGCAATCGTTTCGTGTTTCAGTCTTATGCATTGCGAAAGATGATGACCACCAGTTTAGTATTTCAGAAGTGATCAGTGTTGCGTGGCTGCCAAATCCTACTCTGGGCGTAACTACTAGTGGTTGTTTAGTTCTATCAAGGCAGCGTGGGGAGGACCGCGCCGTAATAAGCATATACGATGCGAATGGTTCCTTGCAGCATGAAATGAGATTGTCCTCAGAGATTTCTAGCTTTTGGCACATAATTCCAAGATCAAATGGAAACCTTGTGTTGGTTTCACTTCAGAAAGACCAATATAAAACAAAATTAACGGAGATCGACCTGCACGGCACTATTCTACGCCAATACCAGCCTTCAGTTGGCGGTGTTTTGAATGTTAGTCATGCAGACATTCATGGGCGAATGATGATGACCCATCAGCCATCCAACAGAATCGTGGTGCTCTTAGATTCTGAATTTAATCCTCTGGATTTTACTGGTCCGGAGCTGGAGGATGAATATGATCTGCATTTTCCATATAGGCCTATCTTGCACTACAATTGCGAAAGGAACGAGATAGTAAGGTTACTTGATACAGGGTTTGATAGCGGTGTGCTGTTCTTTCGCTTCACGGACGAATAAACACTCCAAAGGAAATTAACGATGCTTACGATTTGCCATAAATAGTTTCGACGTTTTTAACAGTGGTTTCCTATAGCAGATATTTACTTGTAGATTCAAAGAACTGTGTTGAAATACCTATTCTCTTTTGAGACAAACGTTGAGAATTCGTCTATACATTTTTATGTCGCTTAAAACAATATTTTTCTAATTTGTTTTATACGTTTAAATTAAATGCCACATATGCACGAAATCTGTTTTAAGATATTTATTTTAAGAAATTCTGTTGTTATCTTTAGTCAAATTTGTAAAAGAGGGTGACCAGCGCGGTGTGGTGTATATGGATCTGTTGGAGAACATGAGATGAGAAGTGACTGGGGACCTGGAGAATGTTGTTGATAGTTGTGTATTGTCTGAAGTTGTTGCGTGCGGGTGATGAACCTCTGGTTCTTCAGACTCTGGATTGCTCCGAGAAATATTGAGAAGCTTACAATGTTTGTTGTTCTGGTCTCAGTGGCTCAATCGATCGTTCCCTCTATAGGCAACATTTCTGCCGCCTGGACGGACGCGCCATCGCTGATCCGCAAATATCTGACCCATCCTACGAAGTCACCAAAACTCCACCTCTCGCTATCTCTCCACAGGTCTTTCACTCAAATCGTTCTTTATTGTTTCACAATTTTAGTTACAGTCAATGAGAACTGCACATTTGAAAACAAACAATTATTAAAGAGTAGGTACAAATTGGTTGGGTGCATAGTGAAGAGAAACAATGGGAGAACCAAAAGGGACCTGAGTCCCGCTAGGCAGGAACCCCCAAGCAGTGATATAGGATCAGTTGTACATGACAATTTCCAGTGCTGACAACCAAAAGTTACAAAATTTTAAACAAAGTATTAAAGTGATATGAGGAGTCAGACACCATGATGCATATTTCTAAACAGTGAATTACTTGAACCGAGTTCTACAACAATTTCATGTTATTCCTAACTATTCTTAACTAACAACAACATACCTAATCATTATACAACACCCAATAGGAGGAGGAGAATTAAGTGAAAAATCAGTATGGTAGGCAAATTTAGAGCAGGTATTTGAAAGGTACACGTAGTCAAGGAGAGAAGAATTCTTAGTAGAGCCCACATTCATTTCAATTGGTAGATAGAAGGTGCGTTCTTAAAGCATTTTTGAAGGAAGCTAAGATATTTAAGCTACGTATCTCCCACGGCAGATTATTCCAAGTCACAGGACCATTGTGCTTGATCGAGTGTTTCCTGTAATTTGTTCGAAATCTGACTGGGCGAAGATTTTCCTTGGTCCTTGTGTTGTAATTATGTATCTCATTTAACACTCGAAACTGAAAACACTGCTTTTTGACAAATCCTATCCTGAATCCAACACTTCTCCCTGCCTACCTCGCCGTCTGAACACCAAACACCATCCACCTTAGCCGCCTGCCTGTCTGCCTGCCTGACTCTCTGGATTTTGACCCCTGCCTATCGATTTTGATTTTATTGAGCGCCTGTGAATAAGCTGGTTCCCGCGACTTCGCTTTTGTGGGCGCTGTAGAAGTTCCGAGTTTACGATTACGATTACGAAGCTGCTATATAGGCCAAGGGAGGGTAGGGCCTACACAGTAGGCTTATAATATTTTGCCTTCTGCGCTCTTTGGTCCATCCGTATATATATGTTTCCAGCCGTTTTCCCATCATAGATTCGGATGTGGGATTCTGTAAGAGCTGTCTCTCTTTCAAAGCTGCCGGCATCGATGAATATCTCTTTGGGGTTGGCATCGATGATCTGTCAATGGCGGTCGGGGTTGCAACGGCCTCTTCGTAGAACAGGTGAACAGAGAGATTCTCGTTGGAGCAGCTATTTCCTCGTTGATCTCTCTTGCTTTGATTCGAGTTGGATCTGTGTCGGCTTTGATTCCCTTCAACTATTTTTCGTTGACGATATCTTTTGTTGGTTGGGTTGGAAATGGCTTTGATTTTCATAACGAATTCCTTCATCTGTTGCTTCCGTTGGAGATGTAATGGCATCTCTCCACAGCCGACTTGCAGTGCATCCACTGGTTGCTTGGAGTGCATCGTTCTCTGTCGTCAAAGCTTTGCACTGGATAGAGTCAAGCGTACTTTCAGCTGTGTCAAGGCGCTGTTGTACACGATGCATCAGTAATCGAACTCGGAGCGAATAAGCGCTCGGTAGACCAGAACGGTGTCTTTTGGTGCCACCCATTTTGTTCCTGCAATAGCCAGCATCAGATTGATGGGACACGGTGGCCGATTGGTTAGAGCGCTCGGCCTGTGACGCAGAGAGTACGGGTTCGAGCCTAGACCGAGACAGTTACTGTGTATAGGGACCTTGAGCAAGTCCTTAACTCACAATTGCTCAGCGCCATCGATGTTCTTTCGTAAGGTCGTGGGTGCACTTCCGAGCTTTGGAAGGAGGGCAATATCAATACACAGTTGTATTGTATTATTGTATTGTATTGAGGCATTTCTTACAGAGAAAGGTATTCGTTCCTAATGTATTCCGACCAGGATAAGAATTGGTCAAAGATGACTTCGATCAGTTTCAGTTGTCGGTGTTCAGCTGTGGTTCCGAAGCGATGGAACTCGATAGCAACTACTTTCATCGTTGAAACTTTGAAGCTCCACTCATCGAAGAATTTCTTCGTTGATCGAAGTATAGGCCTAACTGGAGGTGACTTTGGTCTTAGGCCCTTCTCGCCAGATGGTGCTATCGTTCGCGTCAAGGGAGAGTATCACGCCGTTTGTTGGCGCCGAGATGATATCATTCGTCGTGACGATGAACAACATGTAGGGCTGATGACGCCGCCTTGTGGTAATCCGTGTTTCATCGCGAAGAGGTCGGACATCGCCGTTCCGACAGGAACGCGGATGTTTATGCCGAACAGGAAGTTTCGGATCCAGTTGTAAACCTACTTCCTCACTCCACATATTATTTTAAAACTCCGCATTTGGAGTCAATTTTTCGCTTTTTCCTTGCACTTTTTCCTTGAGGGGGGGCGCCAGCGTAGCTGATCGAGCGTTGTGTCGTTGAAGTCTAATCTTTTCGTCTTTTCACCGGTTTCGCGTCTATTTCAACATTCTGTTAAGCCAATCTAAATCAGGATATCAGGTGAGATCGTTCCTATCTCATCTAAAATAACTTCAACCCTCTGCAACTCACTCAGATTAAATTTGAATTTCCCGCATGCCGCGCACATGGCCTTTTCACCCTTCCGCCATATTTGACCTATATTTCAACCGCCATCTTTTACCTATATGTCAACAATGCCTTCGCTGATCTCAATTCTTCTGCCGCTTCTGCTCATCCGCTTATCCATTTCTACATCTAACATCGGACCTTCACCTCTCTCGTGCCCAATTTCCACACTACCGACGGCAACTTCACAATATTCGCACCTCAACTCCATTCCATCTGCCTCATTCCTCCTCACCCGCCGTCACATGTCTCACTCATCTGCCATGACATTCCGACAAATCTTGCTCACCCTGCTTTTATCTGGCGACATCGAGACAAATCCTGGTCCCATCACAGGCTCCTTACACCATGCTACCAGGTCCTCCACCAAGAAATTTCTTCTGTTTTCCATCAACATCCGATCCCTGCTTAACCCCAGAAACTCCATTGCTCTAAGTGACCTTGCCTCCTGCTCTCGCCCACCTGATCTTATTGCCCTCCAAGAAACCTGGTTATCCACTTTATCTTCTAACCCCCATATCTCTGACTGCATACCTCGTGGCTACTCCTTCCAAAACTTTCCTCGTACCAACTCCTCCGCAAAGTCAACAAAAATCTCTGGTGGCGGCACTGCCTTCCTGGTCCGTGAACCAGCTGTCGTCCTCAATTCCTCTCATCACAGCTTCCGTTCTTTCGAATGCTCATCCATAACACTCCGACTGGACTCAGACCTACTAACAGTCTTTAATATCTACCGTCCTCCTACCTCGTCTGCCTATTCCTCAAAGCCCTCTGTCTTTCTAGATGAATTTGGCTCTCTCCTCTCACTCGCTGCCACTACTCCCAATGAATTCCTGCTCACCGGGGATTTCAACATCCATGTTGACAATCCCTCTGACTCTCTTGCATCCGACTTTCTGAACCTCCTCTCATCAGTAAACCTCATTCAACATGTCAACTTCCCAACTCACATCAAAAACCACACACTCGACCTTGTTATCACTTCTGCCTCCTCCCTCTTATCTCCCAAGCTATCACACTCTGTTCTCAACATTACTGACCATTATCTAATCATGGCCGACCTTGAAATTAAGCCTTTTCCTCGACCTCCTCCTTCCACTCACTCATTCCGTCTCACCGGGTCCATTGACTATCAGGCCTTCACCAAAGATATCCTTCACTCTCAGCTGGTTCTTAACCCTCCGTCTTCTCTTGACGACCTCCTGTCTTGCTACAATTCCACTCTTTCTGACCTCCTCGACATCCACGCACCACTCAAAACCAAGCACAGCTCACATACCAGTAACCCTTGGTTCACCTCCTACCTCCAAGCTTTTAAAACCTTCCGCAGGCACCTTGAGCACACCTACAAGAGCACCACTGACTCAGCTTCTAGAGCAAAAGCCCTCACTACCCTCAAATCTGTCACCAATAGATACCACAAACTGATCGCTGCTGCCAAAAAGAGGTACTACTCCTCACTAATCCATTCCAGCTCCTCCAATCCAAGACATCTCTGGAGAGCTGTAAATTCTCTTCTCCATCGTAAATCTCCCTCCCCACTGCCCAGCTCCATTCCCTCCCCCTCTATCGCTGATACCTTCTGCTCATTCTTCTCGGATAAAATCTCATCCCTTCGCTTCACACTACAATCTCTTCTAGCCTCCAACTCCTCCAGCACTGATTCACTCCCCTTTCCAAACCCTATTCCTCCTGCCTCTCAATCATCTCTCCCTATTTTCTCTCCTGCCACTGAAACAGAAGTGGCACTCCTCCTAAACTCTCTTCCCAACAAGCAATGCGAACTTGATCCTATCCCCACCTCTCTCCTAAAAGACTGTGCTTCTGTCCTCGTTCCTGTAATCACCAAAATCATCAATCTCTCGCTCTCCACTGGTAACTTCCCTATGGTTTTCAAGCACTCTCTCGTCTCTCCCCTTCTCAAAAAAGCAAATCTTGACAAGGAAAACCTATCTAACTACCGTCCCATCTCAAATCTTTCCTTTCTATCAAAATTAACTGAGCGAATTGTCCTTACCAGGCTCAACGACTACCTCTCTTCAAACTCACTGCTCAACCCCCACCAATCTGGCTTCACTAAACACCACTCCACAGAAACTCTACTCGTCTCTCTCTACAATAAACTGGTCTCTGCCGTCAGCCATCAGCAAGTCTCCTGCCTCTGTCTCCTCGACATCTCCGCCGCATTCGACACCATTGACCACAGCCTCCTTCTTCATCGACTGTCATCTTGGTTTGGCGTCTCTGGCACTGCTCTACAATGGTTCCAGTCCTACTTGTCTTCCAGATCCTTTTCTGTTAAAGCCTCCAGCCACTGTTCGCAACCCCTCCCACTTTCTTGTGGTGTCCCTCAAGGCTCCGTCCTGGGTCCACTGCTCTTCATTCTGTATACCACACCATTAAGCCATCTCATAAAATCCTCCTCTGTTGACCACCATCTCTACGCAGACGACACCCAACTCTACATATCCTTCTCCCCAAGCTCTTTTTCCACCTCTATTGCCAAACTACTCAATGTGGTTAACCTAGTCTCTCAATGGATGTCGTCGAACCTCCTCTGCCTGAACCCTTCCAAAACAGAATTCATCATCCTAGGCCTTCCTGACCAAATCAAGAAAATCCCTGACCCTTCAATACACCTATCCACTGACTCTTCATCTCTTACCTTCACCTCCGATGCCCCTGTCCGCAATCTTGGTGTAACCTTTGATACACATCTCTCCTTCTCTAACCACATATCTAACCTCTCACGCTCCTGCTTCATGCACATTCGTGACCTCCGCCGCATCCGACCCATGCTCGACTTCAAAACTGCCTCCACCATTGCTACCTCCATTGTCCACTCAAAGCTTGACTATTGCAATTCCCTCTTTCTCAACCTTGAATCTACCCAACTAAAGCGTCTGCAGCTCATCCAAAACTCATTAGCCAGAGCTGTCACCAGAACGCCCAAGCATCATCATATCACTCCCATCCTCAAATCCCTCCATTGGTTAAAAATCCCAGAGCGAATTCACTTCAAAGTCTTATCACTAACCTACAACTCTCTACAACACTCCCAGCCCAGATATCTTCGCGACCTCTTCACCATCCAGCCAACCCGCTCTACCAGATCTTCCTCCATTCTCACTCTCTCTCGACCTCCTGTCACTACTCATCTCAAGTTCTCCAACCGAGCAATATCCAACACTGCACCACGTCTCTGGAACGACCTACCTCCTGAATTCCGCACTTTTTCGGTTCCTCAACCATCATCTCCAATCACCAATCATCATCCGCATCAGGCTCCTCTATCCATCACCGCCAAGGCTTTCCACTCGAAACTAAAGTCTCTCCTATTCAAGAACTCTTACCCCGACTCAACTGATCATCTACCTTCAAACTCTCGACCTAAACGACACCCACCTTAGCAGCTACTCTGACCCCTCTGATCCTCTGGAAACCGGACTCGGACCTCCTCGGACTACTCTTTTGGACAACCCTTCTGACTAGACGCAGCGCTCGTGAATAAGCTGGTGCCCTGCGCTTGGCTTTCGAGTGACGCTTTAGAAGTTTGGAGATTACGATTACGATTACGATTGCACTTGTTGACTCCGCCATCGTTAGCCTATTTGAGGATGACAGAAAGATTAAGTATTGGACCACAGGGTTGGCATTAAAACTTCGTGTCTTGTGTAGCAAAAAATTATGGAAAATGTTCAAGACCATGCCAATTAGTATGCAATTCACAATAATATTTTAGACATAAAAATCAATATTTTGAAAGGCTCGAAAATGCAGTATTGGACCACATGCAGAGTCAGCATTGAAACTTCGTGTTTTGTGAAGCAAAAAATATGGAAAATTTTCAAGACCATGTCAATAAGTAGGCCTATGTAATTTACAATTTTTGACACCAAGGTCAATATTTTTGAGAGGCTCGACGGGCCGGATGAACCCACTCGGCGAGTCGGAATATGTCCCGCGGGCGGTATGTTGAACAAGTCTGTAATATAAAATAGATTATAAGCTATAATCTGCGCAGATAAGCCAGCAGCTTTGTTATCTGGTGTCACGATTCGTCTACCGACATTTCGTCTACGACACTTCCTCTACGGAATGGAGCCCAGACATCTACCGACATTTCGTCTACAAAGTTATTTGATATTGTCACTTTAAAATGGAAGTGACAATTGATGAAAAAAACTGTTTCCCTAATTGGAAGTGGGATTGATGAAAACATTCCTGTGTTGAAATAGAAGCTAAATTGATCGAAATAATTTTTCCCCTAAATAGAAACTGGAAACAAGCTGGATGCATGGATGAAACTAAGTTTCCATTCAATAGAAGCTGGATTGATGAAAATAATCTTTTCAGTAATTAGCAGCTGGATTCCTGAGAATATTTAGCTCGTTTTAGCGAAACTATAAGAAAGCGGCCTCTGTTGATTAGCCATAATGGATACAGATACACTTGTAGACGAAATGTCGGTAGACGAAAAGTCTGTCGACGAGTTGTCGCGGAACCTTGTTATCTAACGACGTCCTTTATCAACTGAGAGTAGGCATAGTTTTAGCCAGCATTTACGCATACCCGTATATGGTCACGCATTTTAATCCGGGCAAGGGCCTTGCATCCGCGTTAGGCAGTGCGGCTAACGCGGATACAAGGCCCCTGCCCGGATTAAAATGCGTGACCATATACGGGTATGCGTAAAATCTATCATATACCCTATATATAGTCTACATAACAATAGACGTTAGACGGAGGTAGGCTATAAGGAACAAAGACCTTGCCGCTATATATTAGAGGGCTTTCTGTTACTTCTTTATCAGTCTAACAGACAGTTCTGTATCAACCCAGACTACAAGAAGAGTTCTACAGGAAGTCACGGTGAACATACAAACAGTAGGAGCCTAAGCTTTTAATAATTTTTGGATGGTAGTTTATTATTAAAGAAATCTTTTAGCTAAGCCACGATGCAGAACAGTCATGGGCCGCCGTGATTGAATGAGCGTATTCATTCATGCAAAGGATGCCTATTATAGTCTGACAATGCTGTCACGGGTGCGCAGTGAATCCCCGAATCTCCGAACTCGTATTTCCGACGGATCCCCGAAACTGTTTTGTAAAGAAATAGCGTATTCCATAATGCTGTGCGTAGCATATTCCGAAAGCTGAATTCCCGACGGCGTATTTCCGCCGGATCCCAGAAATTATTTTGCAAAGGAAAACTGGATTCCCGAAAATGCAGTGTGCCGGATCGCAGAAATAACATTTAAGGAAATAATGTGAACTTTTTCAGAAAGTCATAGAACGATCGAAAGGCTAAAATTGAACAGATTTTCAGCGCTAGTCCTATGATTTATTAGGTATGAAAGAATATAATACAAATACACTGCAACAACATGCAGGATTAAGTTTTTTGCTAACTATCGAATTTTTTTAAAATATTATTTTCATCACTTTCAGTGAGTCGAGATTCGGATAGACCAACAACCAGGGCCGTTTTATCCATTAGGCGTAGTAGGCACTGTGCCTAGGGCCTACGAACCTTTCAGGGACCTACGAAAGTCTGAAAATGACATAGCCTATTTAAAAAATAAGTTTAATGATTGAATAAGACGCGAAAATAAAAAAGGAAATTTCTAATTCTAAAGTAATATTTGTGTAATCCTTAAGATATTAACTTAAAGGCCAAGGTTTTAGGTTTGGCGGTTTCCCTCGTAGAATGAAGTGACCAACGACTGTAGGCGGTTCAAGTAAGCATCTGTCGGCCAATGGGCGTTGATTTCATTTTGGGCAGACTAGACCCGACAGGGCATACCCCGTACAGGCCCTACCTCGATCAATTGACCACTTGTATATATATAACCGAGCTGTGGGTCGAATAATTTGTGTATACGTGGCTAGAGGTCATACCTGTACTTCTAGAATGTATACAAGTTGTTCCAATTATCCAAATTTATGCGTATATATATATATATATATATATATATATATACGATGCGTATATATATACGATGCGTATATATATATACGATGCGTATATATATATATATATATACGCATCGTCTTCATAATTACCAATTTTTCAAAATTCCAGTTGTTGTGAGCAAAAAATGCCCGTATGGCTTCCTCTTGATCGCCATCTACCACAATAGTAAGTTCGTATTTGTTCATGGCAATCTAATCGCATATAGAAACTACAGACTTGTTTCTCAACCCTGTAAGTATCTTCATAGCAATGAACTCCATAGTAATATGAGTGGATGGGGGGTAAATTTGGATAATTGGAACAACTTGTATACATTCTAGAAGTACAGGTATGACCTCTAGCCAGCTTAGCTGGCTTTCGTATACACAAATTATTCGACCCACAGCTCGGTTATATATATACAAGTGGTCAATTGATCGAGGTAGGGCCTGTACGGGGTATGCCCTGTCGGGTCTAGTCTGCCCTAGCGATGCATCTCCATCCATCCGTCCGACCGCTAGAGGGCCAGAGGGAGGGTGAAGGGCCTAGGGTGGGGGCTACCACCGATCGACCGACCGTCCCTGCGCCTTCCACAAAGCGGACGATGTTGCCTAGGCTATGCATACAATTAAATTCAGCAGCCTATGCTTGTAAGATGTGTCAACCAAAATGAAATCAACGCCCATTGGCCGACAGATGCTTACTTGAACCGCCTACAGTCGTTGGTCACTTCATTCTACGAGGGAAACCGCCAAACCTAAAACCTTGGCCTTTAAGCTAAGTTGAGCTGGACAACAGCCTAGACTAGGCCTATGTGAACTTTACGGCTCTTTGCATTAGCAAGGTCACTTAGAACAGGAATGTCAAAGAGCCGGTGTTTCTGGCCCACCGACGATTTATTTCTGACCCACGAAGAATTGCCTAAAGACTACACAATTTGAGAATAAAAGTTCAAATTTGTCATTTTTAAAGATTAATGAGTTTTATTTGATGTTTGTGACTGATAATGAATTTGAAAATTTGGATCTTATAACCTAATTTGACTGCTTGTAGGGGCCTATGCAAAAAACTGCTCCATTTAAGATTTGGTTTTGCACAAATTTTCTAGTGACGTGCTCACCGAGCTCACTCCCAGATCACTAGTATCCCGTTTTGCTTAGGCGCCTTCGGCACCGTGGCCCGCCACATGCTGGAAAGATATTGCCACTGGCCCGCCATTAAAAAAGGTTAGACTTATAACGTCTTCAAATGTCATTTCCCGTATTAGGCCTAACTCGTTTTCATTTCAGAGCTGGTAGTGTGGGCCTACGAATGCAAGAGTGCCTAGGGCCTACGAGACCTTAAAACGGCCCTGCCAACAACGATGCTGCATAATGACGAAGATTTTTCAGTCGCCCTTGTTTATTCATCCGCTTCACTGGCACAGTGGAATCGCCGAATATCCTGAAAGCTCAATCACGTTCAATGCTACCAGTCCTTGGGATTTTTCCCAGGATCTTGAGATTTAGGGGATCGACTTCGGATTATGGATTTTTCATAGCAACCTGGGGATTTTTTTACCAAGGTGTACAGTCTACACTAGGCCTATACAGTTATAAATGTGGATAGGCTAATCACTGGTTGACGTGTCGTTGAGTGACTATATAGATAGTTGGCCATGTAGGTCTATTAGGTACTGCTCGATTATTTCATTGCCTTACTTACACTTATCTGATGAAAAATATGACATCATTCTTCATACAGTACATATTCCGTACTTATACTTATGATTATTATATAATTGTAAAACTTAAAAAATATGAACAAATCTTCACAATTCATCGTAAATTCGTAATGTAAACAGTTTAAACCGGAATTTGTCATAGCATCGTCTGATTCGTCTGATTGTGATCACCTTTTCAGTTACTTTGGATTTGTTTGGTACGCTATTGGGATTTCTGAAAATGAAGAGTGGTAGTAGCATTCACTGATCACGTTCATGTTTTGCTTGCCAGCGACCTCTTATATTACCTATAGACCTACCAGAGGTGCACGGCACAAATAAAAATTCTGGACACACGGAATATTATTCAGAAAATCTCCCAAATTTCAAAGTTAGAAATACACAATAATCTTTTACTCTACGAATCAACATTTTCTTTTATGAATGATTTTATTTTAACACGGGTATTTCTAAAAGCATCTTTGAAATAGGCTAATGTCTTTTATTTCATTTTTGCTACGCTTTGTCAATTAAAACTGACATGAGCAAAATAATTATATACTGTGCAAAATTCCAAGGGTATTTTTAAACGATTTACCGGCACTTTTTGCACACATCCTTAAAACGGTTTGCCAGCTTTGACCTAGACTAACTGAAGCGTTTATCTCCTTGGCGCTTTAGAGTAGAGTGATTTTTACAGTGCCCGATTCTGTTTCGCTGGGGTTTGGGATGCGAGTGCTTTGAGTAGTTTCATTGAGTGACGCTATATAAAAGCTTGGTTTCTAATAGTGGTGTAGCTTGGGCACGGTATGTTTCAACTACTCGGAGTGGTAGGCACTTCCACTCCAAGGTCCAATGAGATTAATGGTTAGATGTACGCGCTATACATTTAACAAGAGCAAGGGCTAGTGTCTGGTAATCTGTCTGAGTGGGTGGGGTCATGAATAGGAATTGTGTGGCCATTTGGACCAAATGGTTTGTACAATAAGCCATGCTCAATGCTGTTTAATGCGAGTGCACCTACCAGTGATTTATGCATAGAGCTAAGCCACAAAGTGTAGTTATAAATGCTATTACCAAGTATACTGTTAAACAGTTTGCATGAAACAAATTTAAGCAGGTTTTATTTATGTCTTCGTCAAAAGGTTATCTGTTGCATGAAATTTACTTTAATTTAAAAAAGTTTTCCAATCTGCTTTTTTGTGTTTCTTTTTTGTAGGGGGGGTTCTGGGATTGTTGACATAATATTTTAGGGGAGTCCGTCAATGTTTGACAGTTGTTGACAAGGGGAGGGGGTCAAAAACTGCCTAAAATTTGTTGACATAATTAATGGACGACCCCTAAACTGGGAACAATTTTGAGCCAGAACAGGAGATGTGATTGCTAAATCAATAACAGAGTCTATATTAGGTTGATTAAAAGTTATATGAGTCGCTTTACCAGTGTTTTAATACCATAGCAGTGGCGTACCGAAGGGGAGAGCAGGTGCGAGTCGCCCCGGGCGGCACTTGTGCAGGGGCGGAAAAATAGGGCTGAAGAAAAATAAAAAAAATGGAATGTTGGATAAAAAATTATAAAGTATATAGGAGAGAGAGAAAGGTACAAAAAGAAGGAAGGAAAGAACCCGTCACTGTGGTCAAGTGGGCTTTGTTTCCGATGCCGTCGCTAAACCTCCGTCTGAGAGGTCTACGTTAAACGCTAGACATAATTGTAGAAGGAAGCAGTTTCTTTGTAATGTTACTAAACATGAGCATATTATATTATTTGGTGATGTAAATTTACCGTTAAAATATTTTTGCGGTAAAAATCCGGATTTTTTACCGGTCTAATTGGTATAATATGGTAAAAATGATTTAAGTGATGCAATATCTTGGTTATGTTCCCCAACTGTGTCTTTAGCCATTTTATCAGTTACATGTAGACAAATAGTGAAATGCCTTAGGAGTCCTATTGAATTGCTAAATAGATGGCTTGTTTCCAAAAAACATATTTTTATTACAAAGTCAGTTTTCGCCCACTGTCACAAATTGCAATAACTGTTGTGATTCAGCTCAGATAAAGATTTTTCTTATATTTGGTAGGCCTATATATGAGGTCTCGACCACTTAAAACAACAACAACTTATCAGTGCCAGTAAGTAGAATTTAGAGAAATAGAAGATAGGTAGGCTCCAGTGTAGTTGTCTATTAGACCCTATGATAACCTACCCTAACATTACTTGCCACTTGTTGGAAGATTTCATAGGTGGATTTCTGCTACAGAAAATGGTGCACGAAAACTAGTTGAAATTTTGGAACTAGCCAAGTATTATTGCAGCACAATTCAGTAATCATCCTACATTATTTGTTATGGGTTGAAATGCAAATATTAGCCCGTATCATATAAAATTTTAATCGTGCGATTAATTTCGATTAAAATTTTTAATCGTTGCCCACCCTAGTATGGGTTGCATCAAATTTCTGTCCGCAATGAGTGCGAAAATAGTGGTGGCAGTGTCGATGAACACAACTTTGCTGGTTTCCAGAGTTGTATTGTCTCGAGACACTGTCTCGGTATCGAGACGTCTCGAGACAGGTTTTTTGATGTCTCGGTCTCGGTCTCGGACCCCACTGTCTCGGTCTCGGTCTCGGTTTCGAGGTCATTTCTTGACTTTTGGAAACTGTCTCGAAGCGAAAGTCTTGTTCTCTTGTAGAAGCGGTCTCCAAAGTTCTCGTACAAACTGTATTTTGTTCGGAACTTCGTACAGTATTGCGTTATAAAATTGTCCTGTGCCGAACGGATAACTAGTTAATCGGAAGTGCCAAACAGACAGGAAGTTTAAAAAGCGGTGTTTCTGGTATTAAGATTTAAGAGTATTGAAAAAAGCAGTCTTAAGTTTGCACTTTCAGTCCAAAATTTCCAAATATCTTAAAATGTCTCATAAAGAACCTGAAATCGTGAAATTTGCATTCACGCAGTTTGAAATCAATGAAAACAAAATAAATGGCATGCCGTTCGTCGTTTGTGTAAAGCCAACATAAGCGAAACGCTTGGAACAACATCTAGTTTCTCAAGGTGAGTGTTGTGACTTATGTCGCTAAATCGCTAATAGGCCAAAGGCCTATATGGAATTTTGTTGGTAAAATTTTAGAATCATTTAGAAGTTTCCAGAATGGCTGAAATATTTAATTTCTTTATAGTTTATACAATTCAGGTGATCGAATGATTTCAGTAACTTGTATTAGACTTCAAAAGTTGAGAAAAATTGTTTCGGGACTTGGGTCCAATGTCTATTTCACTCGTTTTGAACTGTCTCGAACTGTCTCGGAACTGGTGTCTCGTTTCGGTCTCGGTCTCGGACCCCACTGTCTCGGTCTCGGTCTCGGACGCCACTGTCTCGGTCTCGGTCTCGGTCTCGAGTTTTATGTCTCGTATACAAGTCTGCTGGTTTCGTTGAAAGTCTCTACAAGTCACATAACATTCGCTGTAGGCTACTGTTGCAGATATGTCGAAAATGCAATATACCGCACACTGCAAATTAGCACAAGCAGGGATGACGCTTTCATTTGAGAATTTCAGCAACCCACCACCAGACTCGAATTCTAGTGGCGGCAGTGTCGATGTGCGCCACACAAAAGCCGCGTCAGAGAGACCAGCCTATCCATCGGCCCTTTATCAACTCAAGTCCGCAATAACCAGTCTGCTCTGTACGTTCTGGTGCCAGGTCAGAATCCGGGGAGGTCAAGCCGAGGAGACAACGTGGTGCTACGGTGGCAGTGGGTGATTACGGTGGTCGTGTCGTGACGCAGAAGTAGAATCATGGTAGGATAGCTTGAAGAGTTCGGTTTTCACTCGTGAGTCGAAAGTAGTGACCGGCTTGATCTCTTCGTACCTCGGTCGCGAACCTGTTTAACCCAGTAACGGGCTTTCGCTGTTGTGTGTTCCTCAATATGGAATGACCTTCTCCCTTCAATACGTAGCAGGATTCTGGAGGGAATTTCACCTGCATCTCTCCGCTGCTTAAAGACCTTTCTCTTTTCACGGGCCTGTCAAGCTGAGAGCGCTGAATAGCTGGATAGCTCTGCTGTGAGAAGAGCTTTACAAAGCAGATTAGATTAGATTATTAGTTGAGGAGAGTGCCAGTGAAGGAGAGGTTAAATTAAGAGACGAGATAGAATGATAATTAGCTAACTGGCGATGATCTTTTGGAGATGATTGTAATCTGACTAGCCCAGTATCTTGCGATACAACCACAGTTGGGGGCCCGATAGCGCATTGGATAACATCTGGCACAGAGAGCGAGAGGTACCGAGTTCGAGCCCCGTAGTATTGTATTGTATTGTATTGTATTTTTGTAGGGTAGACATGCTTTGCAGGCTGCTATTAGCGCCGTGTATTGCAGGCTGTCTATTCTATTAGTAGTTAAGATTTATGTCTTCTGTCATTTGCGTTCTTGTCAATTGTTTCAATTGCATAATTGTACACTGTAACCGGTTGCGGTTTGTCAACCGGATTGTTTGAATAAACGAAAATATTATTATTATTGATTTGAAAGAGCGTATTTTCCATGCAAAGGATGTCCATTATATAGTCTGACATGCTGCCACTGTGTGGTCTGTTTTTGTGTTAGACAGTTAGACACGATTCAAACTGTATGCTTTCTGTTTCTTCGCAGATGGCAGTGAGAAGAATGGTGACTCGTGAGGCTGACAGTCCTGAAATTGTGGAAAAGCTAGGAGTTGATTTCACTTTAAGTGCAGCCTTTAGTCAATACTTCAAGTTTGACAACGCCATTTCTATCTTGGCTGAATTGGAGATTGATGGGCAACGAAGAAGATTGCTGGATATCGGCAAAGAGCCAGTGGAAGATCACCTGAATCGTTGGATGCGAATTTTCATCGGTGACCAAGATACCAACAAATTCGTTAAATTCATATAGCGAAAATACATGTAATCTTTATCTGTCAATGGCAATATTACATTGACAGCGCTCGTGAATGAGCTGGTACTTTGCGCTAAGCGTTAGAGTAGCAATTTGTAAATTGACGATTAATGTGCAATTTGAAACAAAATTGATTTAAAATATCATATTATGTTATGTCATATTCAGGATTTGCACGACTTCACAATGATTATCCTCTAGCTCCTGAAATTATAATACACAAGGCCACCTTGTTTATTATGAATGCAGCGTATATCTGCCGAAGGGTTCTAAGACAATACCCCAGACAATAACCCTCGGATAATAACCCCCCCGGACAATAACCACGGACAGTAAACCCAGGGACAATAACCCCCCGGGACAATAACCCCCGGGACCAAAGTTCGACCGTACGTTACAGCAGAAAATAGCGTACGCGTACGGTACGTAATTTACTAAAAATAATAGCGTACGCGTACGGTACGTTCGTATTCCGTACGTATGAGCAGCCTTTAATATTAGTTGCTTCTCGTGACGTCACATTTTGTCTCCTCATTTTCTCGTCGTTTTTTCTCGTCGTTATTACGTCACTTTACAGTTCTTATTTGTAGTTCCGTTTCAGCGAAGAGGTAAATTATTATTTTGTTTTTATTTTGTATAATTTGATTATTTTATCTACAGAAATAAAACAGGCTGACGGATTCATATTTTTCTTGCATGGGTTAGTAGTACTTAGTACGGCCGCGTGGCAAGAACGCACATGGCGAGTGCAGGCTGCGCCTTGTAGAGGAATAATACACGATGTTGGCCGCAGTCAATGTGTTAAGGCACTTGAAAATTAGCGGAGTTGTTGCAATTTAGGTTTCGTGTCTGCAGTGTTGAAGTTTGGTGTCGTTGTTCTAACTTCCGCGGATGCATCATGCAATCTTATCATGTATAATAATAATAGTATATCATTTTAAGGGGTAATCATAATTTAATGTAAATTTCTGTTAATTCTATAATAAAAAAATATAAAAATTAGCGTACGCTATTTATTAATTTAGCCAAAAAATAGCGTACGCGTACGGTACGCATTTCAGCAGAAAAATAGCGTACGTTCCGTACGTACGGTCGAACTTTGCCCGGGACAATAACCCCCGGACAGTACCCCCTAAACTGATATAATAATTATATAAATATACAAATAATATATATTAATCATACAGTTTATATTTTATATATTGTAATTTATTAGACATATATAAGAGAACTAGAGAAACATACAATGTCACAGTATGAAATTAAATGCTGTTTATTGTTAATTAGTTCGTCGAACTTAAAAAGAAAGGTTGTGAGCTATTCCACGTAGATAGTCAAGAACATTGCGCTCATTGTAGTTGCTAATGACGGCCAGAATCCGAGCATTGGAGTCAGCATACTTCTTCCTTGTATGTATGTATGTATGTATGAGCATTTGTTATAGCGCCCCTTCAAGATTTCTACTCAGAGGCGCTCCCGACAACAGCGCGGACACTGAATCGGAGTTTCACGCCGAAGCGCATGAGCAATTGCGAGTGAAGGACTTGCCCAGGGTCCCTACGCGGCGGCTTGAGGTGGATTCGAATTTCGAACCCGCAACCCTCCGGCTGCAAGGCACCGAACATACCCCTACAACATCGCGCCCCACCTCCTTGGAGGTCGTGATGGGTGACCAGCCAGTAATTGACTGCAGTGAACTTGTTGTAATGCTTGTTCTCTGAATAAATCCGTTTGAACTGCTTTGAGAACTTCTTGTCGGGCAGGATCTGGACCATGCGAATGTTCGTTAAGCCGTCCTACCAGCTCTTCTCCACGAATTTTCAGTTTAGCTTTGCATTCTGCCTTGCTACGCCTCTTTTCACACTCAAACGACACTACACCATTTGCTAAAGTCTCCTGCTTAACATAGATATATCCTTCAAAACTAAGTTTATCTTTTCATTGATCAGATTTTATAAATTCCATCGTGGATAGAAATACATCAAAATGTTAAACTACTCATTCCTTCACTCTTTGTCAGTATGGGGGTGGTAATTGTCCGGGGGTTATTGTCCCGGGGTTATTGTCCGGGGTTTAATGTCCTGTTACCCTGCCGAAGCCGTTATAATCGGTTCAGTGAGTTTACAAGACCTTAACTTAAGACTTTAAATCATCCTCTGGTAAAGAACTGAACAGTGTAAACACAAATTGCTCCAGAATATAATATATGAACAGAATTAGTACATAAATAAAAATTTCGAATTTTTTCTTACATAGATAATGTCGAGTACGGCCTAAACAAACTGTGATTCATGGTCGGCTGCAAGACGACAGAAATGTTTAGAGAAATGTAGGTCTGTCCTCATGGGAGAAGATATAACCTAATCTGAACCAGCAGGAAATCTTTTTACCCCTTTCCCAAATATCGCATATTCGGGCTACATAACTTGTAGGTCTAATATCGCACAGGCCAAAATGTAATACTATGCAGGCTTAAAAATCACATATGTTTTGTCCAATGAACAATTACAATTCCAGACTGTATAGCTGCCTAAACAACAATTAATATTCTCCTTCAAGTGGATAAAACTGCCAAATAGACATTCAGCAATTAGCGCACGCTTTAGGCATAACTGTTAAATGTATGAACGAAAATGAAACCAAACCATTGCAGAACAAAACATCCAGCAAAACTCAATGTCATATTTGAAATCGAAAGCCCTACGTCCAGGGGACCGTGGCCAACAAAGTCCCACGGATCCTCCACGTCCGTGTATCCTACGGATCTTCGCCTGAGCCCATCATCGAGTATTTACCGTCGGGTGGTCGTCTGCCGCACTTCCTACAGATCACAAAGGAGACAATGACTACAAAGGCGGTGCCGACACAAAGGGCGACGATCAGACCGATTGTGTAGGCGTCCATGCAGTCGACAAATCCGTTGCAAGATGCTCCGTTGGAGTCCGTTGAGGTCGTAGGTTGCTGTGCTGTCGTCGTTGTCGAAATCGATTCGGCTGTTAATTAACAACAGACAACGATATCCTCATACTGTTGTTTCTAATTTAAGGAGATAAACACAGTGCGTTTATTTATGTATGTGCTTGTTGTAGTCTATTGTATTGTATTGTATCTATCAATTCATATAGCGCCTCTCGCAGTGCACACCAATCAGAGGCGCTCCCAGTGCGAAAGACCCAGAGAAAAGAAAGCGGTCTTCAGACAACGAAAAGAGGCACTTGGCCCACCAGTGAATAAACAGCAACGTGTCAAAGGAGAAAGCAGGTTCCATAGTGATGGGCCAATGAAGGCAAAGGCTCGCGTTTTAGCCATAGCTTATGCATGTATGTATATATATGTATGTATGTGTGTCTTTGTGTAAAACTGTGTATATATGCATGTGCGTATATTTGTGCCTGCATGTAGGCTATAACCATACTAACCATAACCATCAATTTGTTGCTCCAAACATTGACAAAGTAACATCTCGCTATACAAAGAACAAAGATCTGTTGGCCACAAAAAGGAACCCAGAAGGGACCAGAGTCCGCTGGTTAGGGCCACCTATATACGTAGTCTGTTGCTAGATGGTTAACAGAGGTTATCTAATACAGTGCATTCATATTCATATCGTATGTATACATGTGTGCATGTGTAACATTGTGTATGTGTGCATGTGTGTTTACATACGTAAAAACTGCGTATGTATGCAGGCCTATGTGCATATGTGTACATGCATGTGTGTATGTATGTATATATTTATGTATGTATGTGTGTTTGTGTGTATGTATGCATGTGTGTATGCATGAGTGTATATGTGCATGTATGTATGCATATTTTTTTGCATATAATTTATGTGTGCAACTGTGCATGTGTGTGTGATTGTAGTGTGTGTCTGTTTATATGTGTGTATGTGAATGTGTATGTGTGTATGCAACTATGCATGTGTGTATGTATGTATGACGCACTTATATAGCATCTTATAGTACCTCACAAAAGTAAATTAACAGCCGAAAGTACTGACTAAAAATCCGTTTGTAGGCAGGTTTAGTCAGTAATGCATAAACAAGAACTTTAGTTCACAGGTCTTCTGTATGCACTATATGCTTACAGATGAACTCTTTGTACTTAATGAACTTTAATAGAGCTTTGGCTAGAGCGCTGAGGGGAGGGCACCAAGTGCTTTGTCTGGTCAGAGGGACGTCCAGGAATAACAAGTGAAGAATAAGTTCCCACAGCAGCATCGTCAAAATGTCGATGATATGTAATTGTTGAACATTTATATAGCGCCGCTCAGAGTAAAACGAATCGCAGGCATTGATATGGTGACAATATGACATACAGGTATATAATATATGAGACATACCATTATATATATATATATGGGAATATTGTCATATTCTTATCACATCATCACCACATGCCATGCAGGAGATCAGAAACGGAAGGAGATGATGGAGCTGTTCCGGTCGACTATATTTAGATCCAAGGAAATGGGAAGGTGACTGAATGGATGATATGAAATTCTATGATATGATATAATACGATACCATGTTGACTTGTGACATCCACTGCTACACTTGTACCATTCGATTCTGGAAGTTGTGTTGTCTCTCCGACCACCTGTTGTTCCGTTGTGTTTGTCTCTGATGAAGCCGATGTGGTTCCCGTTGTGTTGCCTGCCGTCTCTGGAATGGTACTGTGCGTTGTTGTGACGTTTCCATCGAGGTCTGTGAAGTTTGTGGCGTTCGGAAAAGTTTCGTTAAAGAGTTCTGTTGGTGTGAATGGATTCTGAGTTGGTGGATGGCCTTCCGTCTGGTTTCCATCGGGGTCTGTGAAGTTTGTGGAGTTCGCACTTGGTTGAAAAGTTTCGTTAAAGAGTTTTGTTGGTTGGAATGGATTTTGAGTGGTTGATTGGCTTTCTGTCACGTTTCCATCGGGGTCTGTGAAGTTTGTGGAGTTCGCAAGTGGTTGAACAGTTTCGTTAAATAGTTCTGTTGGTTGGAATGGATTCTGAGTTGGTGGCTGTCCTTCCGTCACGTTTTCACCGAAGTCTGTGAAGTTTGTGGCGTTCGGAGTCAGTAGCGATGTGCCGTTTGGACTAGGTGTGGTAATATTCTCCAGGGCCGTAGCTGTTGTATTCGATAGATCTCCAGATGATGTCGTATTTTCTGAATTTGAACCGAAAGTTATCGTTTCATTATTGAAGGTCGTGGAGTTCGTTTCAGTTGCATTGGCTTCCATTCCCGGAGTTTCAACATTGGTTTCGTTTAAAGCAGGATTTGCTGAAGTTGAATTTTTCACGGAAACCGTCGTTGGTTCGTTCTGACCACGAACAACAGTCGCGCCAAGAAACAAACAGAACCAGAAGATAATTTTCATTTTTTTCTGTTAAATTTACAACAAATTTTCAAGCCAGAACAGTTCTGCGTTTCAGACTTTTGTATATTATCGGAAATGTTTTTAGGCGTTTTGTTTTGCTCAACTACTCGACGATCGTTAAGTTGATATTTCAAGACGTCGCAGTCTGGAATCGATTCAAGTGTAGCCTACGTACGTTTCGACGCTGATCTTTACGAGAGAAAGACGATGCGACAGCGGTTGTACTACGATGCCGCATCGATCTACCAAGCAGCACATCGCCGACACTTAAAACAGCCACGTTCCTACCCACTTGTTGCACGTCTATTGCACACATGGCCATAACAACCTTTTAATTTATGTCCCATAATAACACAACAGGTATACGATCTGAAATAAAGTCATGCTTGCAAACGTCATAAACCATTATTGTAGTCACAGCACTAGCAGTCATAATAATGTGATGCATTTTAGCGCTTAGACAATGGCTAGTGCATCGAAAATACATCCAGAATTATACAGTGACTATAGTTTATACCCAAACGGCCACGTTCGTTTTGCCAACACTGTGTCAATAGCTGGTCGCTAGATCCCACTAGTGGTATGATGTGGGCAGGGTGAGAATTGCAGGGGGTTTGGAGGTTCAACCCCCTTAGTCTTTCTTAGGCTCCCATAGTAAAGTCTACATTTCACACCCAAACTGCACATAAATCAACGTCTAACCCCCTAGTTATTTTTTTACAATTCCCATACTGGATGTGGGTCGCCTCTTGACCCAATGAAAGCGAGTGTCTTTTTGGCAGTGACTCTCTAAAGTCTGTTAATATCAGACAATGGTGTAACAAAGGCTCTCTACTTATACATCACAGTCAGCATGACTCCTTGACAGACATTATTTTAGCTTTTCTAATAATAAAACACGAATGTCTAGATCTGGGCCACAGCTAACGAGCTTGACCACTAGACACTTTATGTGTAGAGTCTGCTTATAGCACACATTGCTTCCAATATTGTGAGTCAGATGTATATTAACGCCTTTCTCATAATTATTATTATTATGCATACTGAATAATAATGCAAACTGAGTCACCTCCGATCGATGAGTTTCAACTAGCCAGCCAACTGTAGGCCTAGCAGGGGCGTAGCCAGGGAAAAATTTGGAGGGGTTTTAAGATTTTCAGGGTGTTCCATTGGAAATTGTCGTATTTTTTCTTTTTATAACAGTAATGCATTTATTTGGGGGCATTGAACCCGTAAAACCACCCCTAAATACGCCGATGAACTGTATCCTTTCTTCTGGCTTCTCTGACCGATTGCATATTGACTGGCTTCTCCGACTCGACTTCTGCAATGGATAACAAGTTTCACTGAGGTTTCATTTGAAACGAATCGTAATCGTAATCGTAATCGTGATCTCGAGATTACAATACAGCGTCAAAAGATAAGGTTGGATTAGATTAGATTGGGTTGAATTAGATTAAATGAAACTTTAACTAGCCTCTCAAAGTGCTTGGGTGTCTGCCACACTATAAGTTTACCGAACGGTGAATGCACCATGCTTCGGCCACGAGACTTCCTCGGGCAGATCGCAATTATGTAGGCCTAGTTAAAATCACCTACGTGTACACGATACACATGTATTCTATCCTACCCTAAGACTACATTTTGTTTCTGTAGCAGCTGCTACCAAGAATCGATGCGTGGGATGTTTTCCGTCGAAAGTCGAGTCAACAGCGGCGCAGCAAGCAGCCAGAGACAGCTCGAAGCCGTCCTTGATTAATGAAAAGCCATTATGTTACATTTATCTATTGCACTTCAAGCTGGATTCTCCAATGTCTGATTGCAAGCTGACTTGGTGTCTAGGGCATTTGCATATACGCGATCACAAGAGATTAAATTAGTTATGAAACTGTCTTGGTGAAGTTAAGATAATATGCTAAAAATGCGACTTTATAGAGTTCTGTCGAATTGACTTTGAAAATGAAAGACGAATTAGTGACTCTTCTCGCCAATGGTTAAATTCAGCCGGATCCCGCCGAATTTGAGGTCCGCCACCTGAACGGTCACCTAAATGTGTTTCTGTTACAAAAATCGACCAGATGCACCTTGTTTCATACATTTTATGCTTAATAGAATAGCACATAGCGAATACATCTGTTATAAATTATAGGCTTAAGTTTTACATTGTACTTACAATGTTATTGTTCTATACAAGCGAATTTTTAAGCCACCACGTTGACCCAAATCTTAAAAACTAACAATATTCCCCTTTTCTCTTTATAGTAGCCTTTGTGTATGTAAGTTGTGAAGCGGTGTGTCTTCCTGCTTGATAAATAAACGAATATATCATCATCATGTAAAGATTTGGAGATCTGACACCCCTGGATTAGCAATTCAACCACTGATTCTCGCAATTAGGAGCCGAAATGGTACATACTACAAAACTGCACCTCTTGCTAACTCTGCCCAGGTCTTTTACTCAAAACTGAAACAATCCCGTTCTACAAATAAAATCCTGATTCCACCTCTTCCCCTTTTCTCTCTCGCCGCTTCAATTGTAAATACCACCCGGTCCATCCATCGTAGCCGTCTGACTATTTGCCTGCCTGACCTTTGGATCTTTCACCTGAAACCAATTTTAACCCTCGCCGCCTATCCATTTTTTTAAATGAGCGCCTGTGAATAAGTTGGTTCCCGCGACTTTGCTCTTTTGGCGTTGTAGAAAATCTCGAGATTACGATTATTGAGTTTATATTGACCCTAATTGTTTGGTTTCCTAACCGATTAATTTTACCTGGATAATTTTACCAACGGATAACGATTGTTCATTACGGTTTCACTTGAAGTAACAATCGATCAATACCTTGAACAGTATGAAAACGACGCCCATAGAAGTCTTTAGATATCATCATAGTATGTTATCCTATTCTATTCTAGTTACGGACTTCTAAAGCGCCTATCTCAGTACAGCCTAATCAGAGGCGCTTCCAGTGCAAAGAACCCCTCGAAAAAAGAAAAGTCTTAAGAGAACGAGCAGAAACAGTACTAGTACTTCCAGAAAAGACCTCAGCTCGAGTGATGGAAGGAAGGTCATTTCACAACAAAGGGCTAACATGTGTCAATATGCCTAAGACAGTAAGTGTAGATATTGCACCTTGATAAAGGTCGAAGGGCGATATTCATTGTTACTCTTAAAATTCAATTATCTTATTTCATTCATTTAACTAATTTACTCCGAAAATTTATATAGCGCCTCTTCAAGAAGCCTACTCAGTAGTTAATGCAGTTAATGTGGAAAGTAATTGTGCTATTTCATGTAGCTCAATACCTTAATTCCTTCCATGATGTCATCTAGCTAAATATAAAGATAAATTCTGATACCTCACATAGGTCTCATCAATCTATTTCGTTATTGTATTAGTTATTCGAAGAAATTAATAGTGCTATTTATGTATTGCTAACTGTAGAAATTCAGTTTTAATGCTAAGTTAATTAAAAGAAATAATTATGTGGGAAGTGAAGAGAGTCAGTCTGGCAGGTGCTTAATTAAAGAACTTCAAAGCCGCCTGCCGCCTGATGATTTATCCTATGCTCCTTGGTTCCAATCAATCTTTATGACAGAATCATCGATTCTTGACATCTCAAAATACGAACTATTATAGTCAGGCATGATTAAAATAAACCATTCGAAGCATTCATTGACACTTCAGCGTATAACACCGAGATAGGCCTATACATTTGTGACGTATACCTAAAGGGCGCCATGCTAAGCGCCTTGATGCAAACATATAGGCGGCATAATAATAGGCCTATACATGCGTGCAAAGTTGCAAGCACGCACATATTTATGCACACGTACATACATACATACATACATACATACATACATACATACATACATACGTACGTACGTACGTAACGTACATACATACATAAATACATACATACATACATAAATACATACATACATACATACAAACATACATACATATACTGCGATATACATTTGTGATGTACTAAACGGGCGTTATGCTAAGTGTCTTGATGCAAACACACCCATATGCATAAGTGCACACATACATGAATACATACATACATTACCAATACATGCACCACACATGCATACATACATAATAATTATTGTACAAGGAAGGAAACCAAATCTGACTCTCCGGCGTTTGCTTTCTCTCCGACTCTGCTCCGCTTCTACTTCCTGTTTCTTTCTCTGCCACTACGTGCTTCTCCTTGTCTAACGGTCTATGCCTGTAGCTTTCCCAGTAATCCAGCTATGTTTGTATGTGTTCATCTGTCTTTTTTCTCTTTATTTTCTGCCTGTTTTTCTAGTCTCTGGCTTTGTCACTCACTCTCTCTCTCTCTCTCTCTCTCTCTCTCTCTCTCTCTCTCTCTCTCTCTCTCTCTCTCTCTCTCTCTCTCTCTCTCTCTCTCTCTCTCGCTCTCTCTCTCGCTCTCTTTCTCCCCCTTTGCATCTATGGCTTTCTTCATCCCTGTCAGTCTATTAACTCTGTCTATATTTATCTATGCCCTCCTTCATTCTTGTTTTACCTATCTGCTATTTTTTTGTCCTTCAGGTTTTGTTTCTTCTCTGTCTGTTTCTCTGTCTGTCTGTCTGTCTGTCTGTCTGTCTGTCTGTCTAGCTGTCAGTCAGTCTTCCTGTCTGTCACTATGTCACCTTACACTTTACAGTTTAGTGCTATCAATCAATCAATCAATCAATCAATCAGTCAGTCAGTCAGTCGTACAGTCGTCATACTAGAACTACTCAGAGTCTTAATGAGTGAGTGAGTGAGTGAGTCAGTCAGTCAGTCAGTCAGTCAGTCAATCAGTCAGTCAGTCAGTCAATCAGTCTGTCTGTCAGTCAGTTGTATACAATCAGTCAATCAGTCTTGCTTTTATCTGCCTATCTGTCTGTCTGTCTGTCTGTCTGTCTGTCTGTCTGTCTGTCTGTCTGTCTGTCTGTCTGTCTGTCTGTCTGTCATTATCTTACTCCGAGCTTCTATTAATTGTCTTTCCCACAGCCAATCCATTTAAGTGCCTGAATATTATCTTCGCCGTTCTGGAGCCAAACATCAACACTCCGTATATCCGAGAGTTTAACCGTAATCGTATCCGGGTTTGTCTGCTTCTACACCTACAAACAAACTGTTTATGACTCCTCTGCTCTCACGCCGACGCGAATGACTGTAGTGAGTCTCTGTCTTGGCCATTGTCACGCATCGCTGACAATGTCCACGTTGCTATTGACAACCAAGAACTGCATGGCATAACAAACTGCAGTAGCCATGGTCATGCACCAGTGGAGTCCGTTGAGGACAAGCTGTAGGCCTATGGGCTCTCGGTTGAATGCACTCGCTCATAAACAGTTAGTGCCAAAGTTTCACAAGACGAAGGTGTCAACAAGAGCAAACTTTACAGGAACGTCAGCTGAGTACGTACTTTTTAATAGGAGTAATATCAATGTGGGTACTAATAATATGAGTAGGCCTACTTTTAATTTGAGTACTTAAAAATCTATTTAATTTGAGTACTTAAAATGCAATTATTTTCAATACGGATAATTTTAATATCATGTGGTTGGCCTCTGGTTCGAACTTCCACAGTGCAGCACAGAAACTTCGCTGTGGTCGGTCTAACTTTCTGGAATAGGTGCCTCTCATCTTACGACATGAGTTCCTTGGTATTTCTTTACCTCTACTCCTTAAGCGCTCAAAAAGCATTCTGTTCGATACCTGTCTACTGTCGTTAGGTCGGTCATTCTCTTGTCTTATTTTCTGATTCTATTTGTAACACGTTTAAGCCTTTAAGGTTAATTAATAAATATGAGAGTGGAGGTGAATACCCCTATAGAGGTGAAAGCCCCCAGAGGTTAAAGCCCCCAGAGGTGAAAGCCCCCAGAGGTGAATCGTCCGGAGGTGAAACGTCCGGAGGTGAAAGCCCCTGATACCGTTAGGTCGAGGGCGCCACTGATAAATTAGGGGCGCTATATAAATACGTTGCTATAATTACAAAATTTTCAAAAATACAAATACATGTAGGCCTACATTTAGGTTTTTTGATGTATTGTGCATCTTTCAAGTAGAGAGGCTTGACAATTTATCTGGAAGAGGCGCTATATAAATACGTTGTTACAATTACAGAATTTGCAAAAATACAATAGTGACATTTCTGTATGTTTGATGTAATGTACATCTTTCAGGTAGAGAGGCTTGACAATGCCGAGCACTGTGGTCGACCAGCCGAAAAGTGGCAAAAGTTCAAAGAAGCTGAGAAACTGGTCGACTGGTTTGTGCGGATGCTACGAAGACTGCAATTCATGTGAGTGTGACTCATTAACACGCTGAGTAGTTCTAGTATGACGACTTCTGTTGCGCTATTATAATAACACCAGTGTTACTATATCATGATCTTACCTACCACTGGCCCAGTTGGTTATATTTAAAAGCATAGGTCGCGTCCCACACTCTTCTGTGCTAGAGAGCGTGCGGATCGCGGTTCGCTTCCTGAAGGTGGCTTATTTAATCGGAGATTTAAATCTCGGGCTAGCACGGCCCGTACGCGAGAATCTTAAATGGCGTGGCGCCCATTCAAACGGGCAGCGGTGGTGAAGGATCTCACCCGTTTAATTCATTGAAAAATGAACAGGGTCGAGGCAATTTGATCGCTATATAAAATTGGGTACATTTATATTTACATTTACCTTCTGTTCAAGTTGTTGCTTCTCTGACCAAAGTGTGGCTCTTACGGGATAAGGACAACTGTGATCACCCTATATTTCGGTAGCTCAGGAACAAATTGCATTACAGTACAATGCATTACATAATGATCGGGCCTGGCTCGGGAGCGCCTCTGAGTAGAACCCTTGAAGAGGCGCTATATAAATTGATTGAGTGATTGATTGATTGCTTGATTGATTGATTGATTGATTGATAAGACTTCACTGCGCTAAACTATAATGGGTTACAGTGGATTACAGATCATATAGGATCAGATTAGATTAGATTAGATTGGATCAGATAGGATAAGATTAGATAATATTAGCTTAGATTAGATTTGATTACATTAGATCGGATAAATCTAACCAGATATGATTTTATTGTTCGTAAGACTGGACTGAACGAGGTTTGTTTAGAATGTATTTAATTTTCTTCCGTAGTGTGTCGTGCCTGCTGGTGTTTTCCCTGTCTCCTTTGCACTCTATCGAAGGACATGGGCGAGTGCCCCACTGGTCCGTGCTGTTGGGGTACCGTCGGATGCGGTTGCCTTGCCTACGCCGGTCTCCATCTTCCTGGCCTCCATATGCCCAACGTCTTCCTTGTTGCACTCAGGACTAAACTCCGAACCAAGCATGGCATCAGGGTGAGAAAACAGCTGGCATCTTTCGATTATGTAATGTACTGTAATTGAACATTTATATCGCGCCCCTTCAAGGTGTCTACCGAGAGGCGCTCTGATGATATAATAGATTCAATGGGATTGGGTTAGATTGATAGAGTCATTTTGACGGGACAGGACAGGAAGTGACTGGGTTGGACTCAGCTAGACCATGCTAGATAAGAAGACAAAAGTAGAATAGATTCTAGACAAGAATACAAATTAGAATAGATCCCAGACAGTACAAAGTAGAATAGATTCTAGATGAGAATACACAAATAGAATAGATTCTAGATGAGAATACATAAATAGAAAAGATTGCACAAGTCAACAAGGTCTTTAGCCTATAACATGAACTATGTTGGCTGCCTTTTATTCATTTTTGGTTGCTGATTTCAGATTTAAATTCGACTCCTGTAATAACGTGCAATCATTCGTTCATACTATGACTTGTAATCACACTTCGGTGTGTCAGTTTGAATGAATAATACACACGAATATTTGCCCAGCTGGAACACACAGGGCGCTACTGTACAGGGTCTGAAATGGATGAATTTCATTTCCGGCTTGCGCTTATCAGTACTCAAATAATTTATTGTATTCAATGAGATATCTGTGTATTGTCATAGGATATTGATCTATTGATATTTATTTATTGGAAGTTGTGCATTTTGATTACTAGAAAATGAAATGTGAAAAATAAAAATAAAATTCATAATGTGTATATACGATATGGAAATATTTACAGCATATCGCCAAGATAAATATGCAAGATATGTATATTTGCTAGGATATAAACAACGGTAGTATGGCCGGAGGACTTCCTGCAATCCAGCAATTTACTAACTAAAAAGAAACCAAATAGAACAACCTACGAGGATCACTAACCATTAGCCTCCTCATACATGCGTCAAAAGTCGATCGTGATAAAACAATACTAGCAAAGAGACTTAAGAGATTGCAAACAGAAACAGAAGCAGTAGGGGCTAGGAGATCAGTTTGGGTTCAATGTTTTTATTTGTTGACCTGTGTTATATAGGCAAAATACAAGAAATAGAATATAATGCTAGACATTAATACAAAATAGAATGGATTCTAGGCAAGAATGAAAAATAGAATAGAAATACTTGAACTATAAACTTATAACATTATTTAGACTAACGAGAAATGCTTTCAAGAGGTACCTACCTTGCCAGCAAGCCCGCATGGATCCATATTCCTTATGGAGCCCACGTGGAACCCATCAAGCGTTCACGAGCATGCTGGCAAGGATGAGAAAGTATTCCGTAACATAGACCAGCATAGTCATACATTAAAATACAAACTTCTAACTCTTCCTGTTGTAATTGTAATTGTAACTGTAATTACGACAATTTCTATAGCATCGTCAGTAGCAAGCCAACATCTATAGGATGCTTTAGACTATCAACTGTCAGCGCAGATGCTATGCGTTATATTGAAGACAAATTTTAAAACTGTTGCTTAAACCCAAAGCTGTTGGCTTCCTGAATAGGCGCAGGATAGGCGAGCCCATAAAATTCCAAAGTGTTCCATGCAGGCACGTGGACCAGCGACCCGAAAGGCCAGATCACCCGTTTTAGTTGCTAGCAAAAATACATCATTGGACTTTGATGATCGCAGCCACGACTTATTAGGGTCGTCTGATAGCAGCCCGATGCTGTCTACGAGGTAACATGGTGCGCAGTTGTTGAAACATTGGTACACCAGAAGGCAAAGTTTGAATTTTATGGGCTCGCCTATCCTGAGCCACTGAAGCTGATCTTATATCGCGGTTGTAATGTGATCTGTTGTATTATTCTACAGGGAAACATATGCAGGGACATTTGCTGCGTCTGGTGCTGTGAATTCTGTGTTGCATCTCAGCTCGCACGAGAACTGAAACACCTGGATGTCTGAGTACGAGGGGACGTCTAAAATTACGCTCGATCTCTCCACCCAAACGCTATCACAGGCCTTGCGAGTGCAAGGAAAAGTCAATTAAAGGACGTTTACACTGCAAAACCATCTCTGTGGATTTACAATAGGAGCAAATGAGGCCATGGTCTATTATAGGTTTCGGCACATTCCAGAGGGCGGCAAAACTTGAAACTTAAAAAACGAACATTAAATTTTCGTTTAGAATTGCAAGCGATACTGCAATAAATATAACTATAATGACTTTAGTTAAAGGTAATACTTTGGAACATATTATGGATGGCGAAACGTACTTGGCCAGGAGGCTGCGGATTATAAATCCGCTTCTGGTAGCAGTGTGTTGACCGCTGATAATTAGGATAATAGACTAAATTTGCAAATTATGTTCCAAAAATGAAACGTTGGTGATATAAATGTGAAGAAAACAATTTAAAAACATCTAGAGCAAGTCTACAAGAAATCCTCTTATCACTATGTAACTGCAAATTATGATAGGCCTATTTTAACTGATAATTTAGGGTTTTTAATTAGGCCTAACAGTTGCGCGCTCAGGAGTAGACTAAAGCGAAATATTACTGAATATTTTATGTAGTACATATTTTTGAATACCATACTTGCTTTCTCTCTCATAGAATATTTCCTTTCAGCTTCAAGAAACCCATAATTATTTTTACAGCTCGAACCTGTACTATTCGCGTCATAAGGCGAGCTCTAATTGGCTACCATGTCCCACATCATTATAGTGACGATATTATGGTGGCCTATCAAGCATGGGCGCTGGATATTTTGTCAAGCGTTGCGACCTCGAACCTCTGCAGTGCAGCGACCTTGTGTAAGTTGTTTGCAGTTGAATGCATGTCGCCAGTCATCGTGCAGTAGAACTTGGTACCGGCGTTTGCTGAGAAGTAGACGCGTTCAGGATCTGAGATTTGTCGACTGCTGGCTCAGGATCCTTAAAGGAGGAAATTGGAGCCTCCGATAAGTCTCACTATGGGACAAGGAACCTTTAGTTTACTTACTTACATAGCGCAAAGGACAGCAATCGATGGTCGCTTAAAAGTGAAATCACAGACCACGATTAGACCATGCTGAGGTCCAACCCATAGGGCCTACGCAACTGGTGAGCAACTACGGAAGACAGGTTACGTACGGTAAGTAAACTCACGTAAAGTACTCGTATAGCTGCAGAAACAGGATCAAGTTTTACCGTCATGTATAAAAAATGTTTGTTCTTAGCATTCACTGGAAAAAGGAGACATTCTTCCTAATTCGACATCGTAACATTTTATCATTTGCGTCAGTTGTATATAGTTTCAATGGTTAGATCACGCAATTTGTCTCGAAAGCAGAACGTGATCGAGTTTCAATGAATCAATAAAAAATTTATATAGCGCCTCTTCAAGATACCTACTCTGAGGTGACCCCTGCCCAATTACGGCTAAAGAAATCAGTTTTTAAGGATAGAAAGAACTCCGAGGAATTTGTCCTAGGTCGGAGACCTTCAGTAGAAAGCCGTTCGAGGTGGTCGGGATCACAAGAGTCACAACGGAGAAAGCCCGGTGTTACATGATGGAAGTGAGTTTTTAATGGGACGGACAAACAAACAAACAAACAAGCAGAAGGACGCACTTTCAGAATTATAGTATAGATTAGATTAGAACTGTTGGTGCATAATCCTGTGCTTGGGCATGAGTAGTTTCTCTTAGCAAAGTACACGTTTCTTAGTAGCCTACGCTTCAAACACGCTAGTTTCGTTACTACACGATTAAGTAACGATTTGAACGACTGGAGAACATATTTCTTAGTGTAGACCTTCTTGGTTATGGAATGTAGATCACTGACCGAGTGACCGTACATTATTAACTAGTTAATTAGGTACTTCTATCGCGTCCATTAATTAATTAATTAATTATCCATGCGTGAATTTTATGTGTTGTATCGTGACACATTGAACCAATGGCTTGAAGTAGCGTCTATGAAGCCTGGTATAAACCTTCGCTCGGCCGTTGGAACAAAAGTGTCTATGCATGTAGGCCTATTTCTGCGTGTATGCATGCATTGTATAATTGTATATATGTATGCATCTGTGAAGACACTCAGCGCCTTTTATCACTCCAACGAATATAGTGTACTAAAAGCGAATAGGAAACCAATGTATTTGTGTAGCTCCTCGTTAAAGTGTTAAGGACATAACAAAAGCACTGAAAGTAAAACAACCCCCGCTGTGGAATCGTTAGAAATCATGTTATTAGGTCATGCAAAAAATTAGACAGGGATGAAGAAGCAGAGACAGACCGAGACAGGCATAGACAGGCACACAGACACATACATGCAGACTTAGAGACTGAGACTAGAGACTGAGATTCAGAAACACAGAGAGATATACAGACGCACATAGAGAGACGCGCACAGAGAGACAGAGACAGATCACCCGCGTGCACAAACGGGTAGGCCCTACTCGGATACATAGAAAATCATATGCACACGCAGACGCGCAGATACAGAAACGCAGACATCGACGAAGACACAGAGAAAGACAGATTTAGGTCGACCACAAAACTTCAAAGGATCGACTAAACACCTGGTGAACGGTTGTGGAAGTTTCTTAACAGAGAAACATTTCTTCCGAAGTCGAATAATACAAAAATATTAAAATAAGTAATTTTACGAAGCTAATGTGAATGTACACGTGTTTAATTGACGGCAAGCGTTCTTTGGTGTTTAGAAGAGAACCACCTGTTTCTCAGTTCTTCGGATTACCAGTAGCACATAATAGTTTCTTGATCACTTAACGCTATTCAAATAATATTTACAAACAGGGTCGGGAGATTTAATTGTCTCTCTGGCTGAGTTTTGATGGCCATCGCAAGGAGCAGATGTTGAAGGGCTGACTAATCGAGGGGTCCCTACTTCCAGCCCCTCAACTCGACTGAGAATGGCCATGAGAGACGTGCTTCATACCTGGGGCTACCTATGGCTTGAACGTTCTCGTATTTGTGCATGTATGCATGTATGCTATAATCTATTCATCCATCAATTCATCCATCCATCCATCCATTAATCCAGCCACCCACCTACCTACCCAACAACCCTCCCATGCATCCCTCCATCCATCCACTCATCCATCCATCCATCCACCCATTCGCCCATCTATTCATAGACCCATACATCCACCAATCCATCCATTCCTCCATCCCTCCATCCATTCATCTACCCATCCATCCAATATCCACCCACCCACCAACCCGCCTGCCCATTCATCCACATGCATATATAAATACATAAATACATACATACATATTACATACATACATACATATACACACACACGCAGACACAACGAATCTATGCCGTTTGAAAAGTCTATGGACAAAGCAGCTTCTGAAACCACTGAATAGTCTTTGGATAGGCCTACCATCCCAGGCGTAATCGTCAAAGCTTTTAAACTTCTGAAACGCAAGTCGCCATTTGTATAGCGCAATTGTAGGCTGCATCGTCATATTTAACACGGTGAATTGAAGCCATCGTTTAGTTTTTTAAGAAATCGTTCAAAGTGAAGCCATGCACACGTACGCACCTCAGACGAACAAGCCTCTGCATTGTACAATACACGACACATGTGGCGCCTATATTGATGTCCACTCAAAGGATATGAATAGACACCTGAATACCATATGCACCACACATGCTATATGGCTGCATGTATGTCGATGTATGTATTACATATACATGTACAAATGTATACACATACATGTATACATACATGCATACACTAATAGGTATGGATATACAATACATATCTTCAAATATATATACTGCAATGACTTCTATAGCGCAGCGAATCTAATGCACAATAGGCAAAGTAGGCTATTAGCTGATGGGCGTTTCAAGTGAAATAATGGTATCAAAAATACACATATACATGTATGCATGCAAGTATGCATGTATGCATATACATGTATGCATGCATGTATGCATGCATGTATGCATGTATGTGTTGGCATTTATGCATGCATTTATTTATGTAATGTATGCATATATGTTTGTATGTACACTTACAACAGTTCCTTTAACTATCTCTCAAACTTGCTGCATGTATTTGCACACACATATATATATATATATATATATATATATATATATATATTCATGTACATGTACATATACACAGACAAATATATATACATATACATATACATCTATGTATATGTATACATATACATATATTCATATACATTTACCCATACACGTACGCATACATGTACAGACATACTTGTTCACAAACAAAAACATTACATAAACATGCACACATAGATACATATATTTAAATATGTATGTATGTATGTATGTATGAATGCATGCATGCTTGTATGTATGTATGTATTATGTATTGTATGTATGTATGTGTGCAGACTGCCATTGTGTATCTATGCGCTGTGTGTATCTGGTGGCATCTCGTTGATTTCTCTGTCGCAGAAATCTTCGTCGTTAACTGAGGCACCCGAGTAGTTCCGGTTGCGGAGGGCACTCGTAGATGTGCGTACCTCTCTGAAGATGGATTCGCCTGGCTCCACCACCTCCACCACCACCACCACCACCACCTGCACCACCACCCGCCGATGGTACAGAGGATGCCGTCCCCGCCGCTGGCGCCTGGCACCCGTGCGGCGAGCAGGGGAAGCTATCATAGACGGCATACGGACAGTGACATTCGATAGTGCCGGACTGTGCAGCGGTCGGTTTCAGCTTCAGTCGTTTCTGGGTCGCGTGCTGGTTGATCTGGGTCAGGTCGTTGGCGAGGCGGGAGGCGGGGGCTGCGGCGGGGTCATGTGCGGTCGGCGACATGACCTCGCAAGACAGAACGAGGGTTTTGGCGGCCGTACCAGCGTCCGGGGGATACGGCCCCGATGGACCCCCAGCGTAGTCATCGTCTGTCGTCACGCCGTCTTGTCGTCTGCAAATGATAACACGACAGAGGGCGATACGCTGTATGGAAAGCCAATGTTCTGGAAATACGACGATGGATTTATGGACCAGCAAGAGATTACATGCAGACAAAAACAGACATACACACGCAGAAATAGACAGACAAGCAAACAGATAAAGAAACAAATAAACAATCAAAGAGAAGAACAGACAGAGAGAAAGAAGGAGAGAAAGGCAGACGGGTACATAGCCAGACAGACATGACAGATAAACGAATAGGTAGAAACACAGGCAGTATAGACGGACGGACACACAAATATATATGAATAAATACACAGACCAGCAGACATACAGATAGACAGACAGACAGACAGACAGTAGAGAAAAATGTCTTATGCGGAATTGACAGTAAGAGCTTCAAAAACAAACTGATTTACAAAAGGGCGAGACAGATTACAAGACAGGGTAGATCTATCTGTTTCAGTGTAGGTCTGTTTGCGTTTATGTATGTGTGCGTATGCGTATTTCTGTGTGTCTGTGTGTATGTATATGTGTCTCCTCTCAAACCTTACCCGAAAGGGGCTAAATAACTACGAATACCTGTTCGTACCTCTTGAAGTACCTTGCAGCACATACAAGTAGTACTCCGCCGACAAAGACTCCCAATGCCACTCCCACTGATACCACGACGAGTATGCCTGTCCAACATCCAAAACAAACTTTCATTAGTGCTATTTTTATTATTGTTAATAATAGTATAATTGTTAAAATAAAATAAAATAGATTTTTAAAGTTAAAATAAAATAGCGGTTAACATAAATTAAAATAGATAAAATAAATAATACATAATAAATAATAATTGCAATCGTTGATTTCCTGGTATGGTTATTATTATTATTAGTAGTAGGCCTAGTAGTAGTAGTAGTAGTAGTAGTAGTAGTAGTAGTAGTAGTAGTAGTAGTAGTAGTAGTAGTAGTAGTAGTAGTAGTAGTAGTAGTAGTAGTAGTAGTAGTAGTAGTAGTAGTAGTAGGCCTAGTAGTAGTAGTAGTAGCAGTAGCAGTAGCAGTAGCAGTAGCAGTAGCAGCAGCAGCAGCAGCAGCAGCAGCAGTAGCAGCAGCAGTAGCAGTAGCAGTAGCAGTAGCAGCAGTAGTAGTAGTAGTAGTAGTAGTAGTAGTAGTAGTAGTAGTAGTAGTAGTAGTAGTAGTAGTAGTAGTAGTAGTAGTAGTAGTAGTAGTAGTAGTAGTAGTAGTAGTAGTAGTAGTAGTAGTAGTAGTAGTAGTAGTAGTAGTAGTAGTAGTAGTAGTACTAGTAGTAGTAGCTGTTGTTGTTGTTGTTGTTGTTTGGTTGCTGCAGCAGTATAGTTATTGTTGTCGATCTTGTTGTTGCATATCGATATAATTATCATAATAATGATAATCTTCGTTTATTGATTCAAACTGACATGAACGCAGTATGATTACAAGTCATAGTATGAACGGATGATCACAAGTTATTACAGGAATCGAATCTAGCTTTATAGCAGCCGTGCAAGGCGCCCATCTGTCCTACTGCTCATTTTTCCAATGCCATCTGGCAAATGAAAGGCTGAGTGGACCTTTTGGAGGGTAGCGGGAATCGATCTCGGGTCCATGCTGATCTTCTGCTCTTCGTGCCGGAGCTCTTTGTGGTCATCATTATAATCATCATAATAGCAGCAGTAGCAGCTGCAGTATTGTTTTTTTAAATTAGTAATATTAATGTCATCATCATCATCGTCGTCGTCGTCGTCGTCGTCGTCGTCGTCATTATCATCATAGCAGCTATTATTACTTTTGTTAATATTACAAAGGAACAGTCGTAGAGCTGTCTATAACCTACCATTAGGAACAACAGTTGCGGATCGCAAATCTCCTAAAGACGTCACCTTGAAATTTCCTTTGGTCTTAGTGGCCTTCCTCTTCTTTGGTTTCGCTCATATCTTACTGATCGTACCCAAATGGTTATTCTAGGAGACTCTCGCACCTCATGGGTACCTGTTAAATTTGGAGACCCTCAAGGATCTGTGCTGGGTACGCTTCTTTATATCATGTTTACGGCTGATATTCCTCTTCTCTTTGCTAAACACTCGGCCTCTGGTAACCTCTATGCTGATGATGTCCAGGCCTTTGTTCATGACTCCTCTTCTAACCAGCTTGCTCTTTCGGATCTATTTCTGCTGAGCTCAATTGTTGGATGTCCTCTAATTGTCTTTCTCTCAACTCTTCCAAGACTCAATTGATCTGGCTTGGCACTCGCCAACAGCTAATTAAACTTGATTACTATTTGCTTGCCAAGAAGTTTCCTCAGTTTACTTTCTCGACAAATGTCCGTGGCCTGGGTGTTACTGTTGACAGTACTCTTTCCTTCTCTGCACATATCTCTAATCTCTCTTGGTCCACTTTTTATCACTTGCGGCGTCTACGTGCCATTCGACGATCTGTCCCCTCGCCGATATTTTCTTCCATGGTGCATGCCTCATCTGTTCACGCATTGACTACTGTAACTCGTTACTTATAGGCCTACCAAAGCTCCCTCTGACTCCACTCCAATCAGTACTTAATGCAGCTGCTCGTTTGATCGCCCGCCTTCCTCATTTCTCTCATATTTCGACTTTATGACTGAACACCTTCATTGGCTTCAATTAACTGCTCGGATTCAGTTTAAAATTCTCTTTCTTACATGTAAAACGTTTATGGGTCCAGCTCCAAGCTACCTCTGTGATCTTTTCAGACAGACTGTATATCTCAGATACTTCTGGACGTCCTCTCCGCTCTTTAGACCATCATGACCTTCTATAGTACCTCGGTCTCGGACTGCCATTATAACACAGAATCGTGCCTACGCCTCTGTTGACACCTTTGCTGTGGAATGACCTTCCTTCTATAACTCGTGCTGTGGTGTTTTTCTGGGGCACTACTGTTTTGCCAGTTCTCTTAAGACTTTTCTTTTTTCGCACTGGATTAGGTTGTACTGTGAGAGGCGCTTTATAAATCCGTAAATAGAATTAGAATAGAATGGGATAGAATGGCAACCGGTTGCCATGACAACGCCGGAAATTAGCCGGCCAAGCAACCATTCATGCTCGTGTGTATCAGAGCATTTATATAGCGCCTTTCTAATCATTATATTAAGTCTACGTCGGCTCACTGTATGGAAACGCATCGTTGACGAAGAGCTGTGCGACGTTCCATCCCTCGATGGAGGAGGCGGAGGCGGTCGACTGGGTGCAGTTGTCCATCTGGCCCTCCCAGGTCGACCCGACGCAGTGGAGTGGCCAAGAGGCCCCCGTGGAATTGCACTTGACGAGGGCGTTGTCGCCTTCACGTCGCAGCCACATGCCCGGCTGGAGGGATGGGTTGGCACACCCGATCGCTGCGTGGGAGAAAAAAGAATGACGTATATATAGGGTAGATTTGTCTGTTTGATTGTGTCTGTGTGTGTGTCTGTGTGTGTCTGTCTGTTTGTGTGTCTGTCTGTGTGTGTGTGTATGCATGTGTGTCTGCTTGACTGTCTATGTGTCTGCTTGTTTGTCTGTCTGTGTCTGTCTGTGTCTGTCTGTGTCTGCATAGACTCCATGCGTCTGTCTGTTTGTCTGCTCCTATCATTCTATTAATTTCTCTCTCTGTCTCTATCCGTGTATCTGTCTCTCACTGTCTGTCTATATTCATGCTCTTGTGACTCTCTATATTTCTCTTTCTGTCTTTCTTTCTTTCTTTCTTTCGTTCTGTCTTTCTGTCTATCTGTCTCTTTAAGTCTCTCTACATATTTCACACCACTGATAAAATAAAAATAACAACAGTGAGACTGCTGTTATTGTTGCTATTGCTATTGTTGTCACTGTTGTTATTTTTATTTTATTTTCAGTGATGTGAAATATATCGAGAAATGCAGACAGACAGACAGACAGACAGACAGACAGACAGACAGACATACAGACAGACAGACAGACAGACAGACAGACAGACTGACAGACTGATACAGAGGGAGAGACGGGCAGAGGTTTATGTGGTGACAGAGACAGAAACACTGACAGAGACAGACCCGGAGATCGAGGCAAACACATAAAAAGA